>NW_006494916.1:4381858-4399899 GCF_000471905.2 Amborella trichopoda | reverse complement strand
TATATACTAATATACTATACTATACTAATAATAACTAAGTAATAATAATAATATATACTAGTACTACTACTACTACTACTACTACTACTACTACTACTACTACTACTACTCTCTCTCTCTCTCTCTCTCTCTCTCTCTCTCTCTCTCTCTCTCTCTCTCTCTCTCTCTCTCTCTCTTTTCCCCCTTTTTTAGATTGTTCCTCTGTTCAAAAGAGTGTATGTGCAAAAATTGGGTTCATACAAGGCCCCTTAGATATATTTTTTATGAGGTTTTGGGCTGTGAGATAATACTGTACAAATTAGCTCATGGGAATAGTGTGTGTGTGTGTGTGTGAATTACATAGTTAAGTAGTACTTGTATATTTATTACCTTTTGTTTTTTAGTCTATGCATGCATATTGGATTATATGTGTATTTGCAATCTATGAAACTAAAATTTCATCGTTTTCATTTGACATTCATGGTTTTCCTTAATAACATTCCACTAGGGCTTACTTAAAATTGATCCAATTTAAATCCGTTCGATGCTTGTATCAAGTTTCAGTATGTTTAATATGATACAAACATCATGCCATTTGTATGGATTTCACCTTCCCAAAATGAAATCATTGAGAGTTGTCATGTTTCCTTATTGATGGTTCAGTTACACTTGTTCATGGTCATGGGAAAATACTAGCCATTGGATCCTCATGATGGGCATCTTCCTTATTGTTTGTTCGTCCTATCTCTTTCAGCTTATTACGAGTATCATTTGGTTGACTGGCCTCATCACATAGTGATAGTGAGTTGATATGCTCATGTCTTCTATTAGCACCATCTAGACAATTCCCTAATATTGCTAATGTCGCAGCCACCATCTATGGCTTTTGGTTGGTTGGTTCTATTTATTAATGATCTTAAATTTATAGGTACATTTTGGTTCATATGAAATGCTAAGCTCCTCATGTGAGGGGTTCCTTCGGTTGTCAAGAGGGACGTTTTCTTCTCTACCAATCAAGTGAACCAACCTCGTGGAAACTTGCAATCAAGTTTCATGGATTATACTTCTCTAGATGCCTTTAAACTGCATCGACCTTAATTGTCCACATAAACTGACTTTCTGACCTTGTCCTAGATGAATTTTTCCAGTCTCAATTACTACCAAAACCAAAGCATGTCTTGATCAAAACCTTAATGAACATTTGTTTCAATTGTAGGTATATCTCCTGTAACTTCCAACATTTTTATTGTGATAGTATTGCAAATAACAGGTAGTTATGCTTTCTACATTTGGGAAAAAATGGTATATTGGAGACAATAATATAAATTGTTCTTTATTGAATAAAACAATCGCACAATTATCTTTTTAACTTTTGTATGGATGTTCAAGTGCAACTGGTTCCTTTGACATCGATGGTTTGTTGAAATTGCTTCCAAGACATGCATTCCCCTTTTATATATGTTTTAATGCAACTGCTTATTTCCTTTGACATTTTTAGTCCTCCAAAATTGCTTCCAAAACACGTGTACCCTCTTTCTGGCTTACGTATGTTTGTCCATGGCCTTGTATGGGAACCCAATATTAATTTGTCTTTTATGACAAATGTCCTCAAAATAGGTGTTCCATTGACTCCTTGCTCTTCTGAACCTCAAAAATTTTTATTGACATATTATTATTTCAACTTCACTAACAGGATTTGAATATGCAATTTTATTAGTAATCCAATCATTTGATATCGATGCTTTCTTTTCGTTTGAAAGGAATGCTTTGCAGTGATATGTATGATATCGAAAATATACTGATCATCATCATCGTCGTCATTAGAGACTTTTCCCAACTATTTGGGGTTGGCTTTGGTCCCCCATTCTGCCCTATCAAGGACTATAACCTTAATGAGGCCTGAAGTCCCCATATCTTTTCTTACTACGTCCAACCATGCCCTTTTAGGCCTACCCCTGACCCTAACATTCCACTTGAACCAACTCGCACCTCCTAACAGGTGCTGTACTGGGTGTGCGCTACGTATGGCCAACCCACCGAAGTCTAATTTATCTCATCTTATCACATATTGGTACCACACGTAATTCTCACGAATGTATTCATTTCGAATTTTATCCCTTCTTGTCTTGCTACTTATCCATTTCAATATCCTCATCTCAGCTATACTCATTTTATGGATATGTTGTTTCTTGACCGCCCAACATTCTGCCCCATAAAGCAAAGTTGGTCTCACAGTTATTCTATAGAACTTGGCAACTTGCCCTTCAGCTTCATTGGTATGCGGCATACACATAAAACTCCGGTTGCACATCTCCACTTCGCCCGCTCGGCTCTAATTTTATGTGCGATACCTTCCTCAATCTCTCTATTTTTCTGGATTATCTACCTAAGATATCGAAAGTGGCTCTTTTTGGTGTTTCTTGGCTGTAAATTTTAATTATTTCCTCATCTCTACTCCTATTATTACTAAACTTGCTTCAGCTATGATTCCATAGTGAATCTAGAGAACAATTTTGCATGTTAGAGCCACGTGCTACATCATCCCCACCAAAGGTGAGGATCCATCTGCTAGTAGACATGGATTCATCTCAATCCAAAATCCCTTATGCGACATTGTATCCTTCTTGAATGGAGGGTTCACCAACATAATGTAGGCCATAGTCCATGGTTCCTCATATTAGAGGACTCTATGAACTGCATCCAATGCACCCAACCTAGATTAGTGGTAAATGTACTCAGTTCCCCAAATGTATAAGCAACACTAGGTTAAGTGCAATGCATGACATACATATGCATCCAATGACCTTGGCATAGTCCAGTTGAGACACCGAGCTACGTTGCCCTTCCTCAGTAGGATATGAGGATTATACGAGATTGTAGTTGGATTGTAGTTAGAGGTTGAACTTCTTGAGAATTTTCTCTATAAAGTGAGAATGGGTTAAAATAGACGCATCTGATTTTCTCACTTGTCTCAATTCTAAGAATCACATCAGCTAACTCTATGTCCTTCATACTAAGTTCAGAAGACAATTCTTAGTCTCTTCTATGCATGCAGAATTATTGCCTAAGTATTGCACTTCATCTATATGTAGACATATAACTAGAATAGCACGATTCAAAACTCTGGTATAGAGACAACTATCAGATTCATGGATAGAGAATCCATGATAAAGAATAACTTTGTCTAATTTCTCGTGCTATTATTTGGGTGTTTGTTTTAGTCCATACAAGGACTTTGCCAGCTTGTAGAAAGAATAATTTTGTCGAATTTCTTATGCCATTATTTGGGTGTTTGTTTTAGTCCATACAAGGACTTTGCCAGCTTGCATAACTTGTGCTCTTATTCTTCCAAGCTAAACCCTTCGAGTTGTTTCATGTAAAGTTCATTTAGTTCATCATTCATGAATATGGTCTTAACATCCATTTGGTGAATCTCTAGATGGTAATTTGAAGCCAAGCCATTCTAGCCACGGGTGCAAAGGTATCTAAAAAGTCAACACCTGCTTTCTTACTGAAAACTTTAGCAAACTGTATGGCCTCAAATTTCTCAATACTGCCATCCTCCCTTATTTTCCTTTTGAAAAGACATTTGCAGCCTAAAGCCTTAGCACCAGGAGGTAACTCATCAAGTTTCCAAGTTCCTGTGACTTAAAAGGAATCCATCTCATCGTTGACTATTTCCTTCTAGAAAGGAGCATCATGGCATGATATTGCTCCTCGAAAGTTTGTAGGTTCTTCCAAAAGAAAATTCTAGAAGTTAGGACCAAAGCTAGTTGGTCTTCTAGCTCTATTACTTCTCCTAATTTCCTTGTCATCAAGGCTATCATGTTCCTCTTGACCCTATCCTACACGTTGGCTTTTGTGGTCATAATCCTGTCACCATGAAAAGCAATTTCAAAAACTTTTGCATCTAAATGATCACATTGGAATCTTAGGTCCAGAAATTTGTAGGCCTTGTAGTTAGCTTTATACCCTACAAAATCCCATTTTGAAATCTTAGGTCCTAACTTGAGCATTTTAAAGCCAGCAGTCTCATGTAGGCCATACAACCCCAAATCTTAAGAAACTCTAAGGAAGATTCCCAACCTTTCAAGAGTTCATATGGTATAACATTAGAATGTGAATATTATATCCTATTCAAAATTAATCATGCAGACAGGAATGCCTCTCCCTATGAATCTATTGGAGATTGGAATTAAAACGCATGACATTGAACACATACACAAGTGCATGGTTATTCCTTTCGACAACACTATTCTGTTGTGGTTCATATGGGCAATACTCTGGTGAATAATACCATTCTCAAATGTTTTGGTTGTTGAGATTTTTCTTGCAGCGCAGTTCCTATTTGTCTATTTTTGCCACTTTGTATTGTTTGTAAACATCTTCTTGGTCTATATTTGTGCTGCCTCTTTATGAAGTTTTCTCTACTTGATAGATGGAAAAGGTTCTAAATTGTCTTGCCTTAATGCTCCTTGGACAATGCTTCAGTTGTATCTTTTTTTTCTGTTTTTTTTTTTTAAAATTAAAAACGTAGAGCTTTCTGCAAAGTTGATATTTTAGGCTGTTCCCAATAATAATGTTGCAAGTGAATCAATCATGTAGTAGTGTTGTAATTTCCATTCTTAGGTACTTTCAAGCCCATTATGGGTGAGTGATATAGGATAGTTCTTTCGTTCTTTCCCTTATCTTTAGATTTGATGTGTTCAACTTTAGTTTTAGCTTGATTTCCACCAGAGATCTATGTTGTGGTATCTCATTGTATTCCCTCAAGAAGTTGAATGTACTGTTCAGAGATAAACTGCATCACTCTAGGTTTGACTGTCATATATTGCTCTATTTGATAAACTAATATTACATGAGACCCTTCCAAAATTTGGGCATTTAGAAAGGACGACTCTTTTGTAGAATTTTGTCTTATTGGTGACATTGTTCATTAGTTCATTGTGAAAGTGTACAATAATGTGTGTTTTGAAGAAAAAGGGAACAACAGAAATATATGACATGGGAGATGGTGCTAAAAATCTGTGGCTGAGGGGCAACAACAAAGTTACCTCTCAAGGCACCATCTCTTGCTAAAGAATCTGTTAGCACACTAAATTCGTACCAAATATGCACAAAATTTACGCGCACCACTTGCGGATATTTCTAAGGGTACTTGCTTGTTGCCATGGGTATGGACATGCTTTTTTGGCTGATGTGTCACATTGTTAGGATTATATTAGGACCTGTGTTATTCAATTAACCTCATGTGATGCCTCTATATTAAATTGATGTGGATGTTCAACTGTTAGAATGACCACTCATCTAGCTGTTAGCTACTGCAATCTTGTAGCCTGTTCATGGAATTCACATTGGGCAGTACAGTTCCTGTCCATTACTTATGCAAACATTATAGGGTTCCATATGTGGTTTCATGAGATAGTGTGATGGTATGACAGCCTGATATGCAGATTGAATTAGTGATCGGACAATCTGTTACCTGATATCATCCTGATATTTATATGAAAGGCAGATAATGAAAGAACTAGAATGTAATTACGGAAAGACTAAACTCATAATCTGCATGTGATGGATTCTGTACTTCGTATCAGTTAACCACATGATGGGTGAAAGGATGAAGTGAGCTTTAGATAAAAATCCAACACGAGACATTAATCAATTACAGAATGATACACAATAACAAATATGGTGTCATAGATTGTTAGTTGGGCTCACAACTGAAGTTGACATGCTCAGCCTAGTTAGGTCACATTAATGAAAAGTACAAGGACATATGCAACCAAAAATTGAGGCTCTGGCTCGATAACAAGGTTTAGAAAAACCTTACGACACTCATCATCCCACAAGGGAACATAGAGAACTAGCATGTCGAGCTACTTCCAACAACTACCTTAAACCATTCCTAACTGATTTGACCCAACCCAACCTTCTGTTGTGAGCTTTGGCGTCTCTTTTCCTTCCTCTCTTTCTAAAACCAGTTTAGTTTCAGGTAGCAGAGGAATAACAACGAAGAATAAAACTCCTCTGATTAGTATTTGTGCTTTGTATGGGGATTGGAGATGCATCTTTTTCAGCTTTCTTTTCTCCTTTTTTTTGCATTTGTTAATTCTTTTTTCACACAATTTTCCTTCCTTTTTTCAAAATTAGTGGGTGCGTAAATTTACCTAAACTCAAAGCTATTACTAGAGCCCAAAGAATTAAGAAATTGACTCTTGCTCCTTTGAAGTTGCGAAAAAGGTCAATAATTTTTTGGAACATACATATGAAACATCGAAGACCTCATAGCTTCCCAAAGGTGTCTGTTTTTCCTTTCAGCAACTCCGTTCTGCTGAGGTGCCCCAAAACATGAGGTTTGGTGTATAATGCCAAGATTACATAAATACTTAGAAAAAGCTTTGTTCACATATTCTATGCCATTATCAGTTCGCAGAATTCTAATCTTAGCATTATATTGATTGGAAATTAGATTGGAAAATTCTTTGAATACAAGAAAAACTTTGGTTTTTTATTTCAATAAATGCACCCAAGTAGCACGAGACCAATCATCAATAAAAGTAACAAAATATTTAAAGCCAGTAGAGGAGTCAACTGGGACTGGTCCCCACACATCAGAATGTATCAAATAAAAAGGGTTCCTCTTAAACATGCATAGAAGACTGGAAAGGAAGTCTTGTATTTTTTGAGAATTTACAGACTTTTTCCTTTTGAAATAAACAAGTCAAAACTTTTGCTAAAAGTAAAACCATATTTACTTCGTCTTAGTTCCTCTAATTTTAAAATCTCTAGCCGTACTATCTCATTACATATATGTGCTTTTTTTTACTAGATTTACTGCTTATGATTTACATAATCATTGTGTTACCAACTTGCTGACATCAAGGAAGGACACCTTCTTTAATATGAATTAAGATCTAATGTACTCTGCAGTGATGTGCGTGATTTTGAAATTTTAATTTCTCTAGCCATGATGGCACTATCCCTATCCCAATGCTTTTGTCATCAAGGGCCCATTTGGATACCTAGATAGCATGTCCTCGGGAGATGCGTATCCTGGAATTGACATCTCCTGGAATTGGCATTTCCTGGAATATGAGTATTTGTTGTTTGGATAGCATCTGATAAGAAACCTAGAAGATGCATGTCCACTGTTTGGATTATATTAATACTATTATATTATAATGATATTATTATATGATGTTATAATAATTATATTATTGTAATATTATATATTACAATATATAGGTAATTATAATTATATAATTGTTGTAATTATATATAATTAATATATTATATAGTTAGGAAAAGGCTCTAATGATGATAATATATAATTAATATATGAATAAATATTTACCATAATATATGAATTATTATGCATACTAATTATAAATAAATAAATATATATATATATATTAATTGTTATATTATTATTTTGGTGGAATACACATCTCTGTGTTTTGGCCTCAAAATGTGGATACAGATATCCACAAGGAGATTGAAATTCCATTTCCTGATTGCATTCAAACTGCGGAAATGCTGTGTCTTGAGTCTTCTAGAGACCCATTTCGTGGTATCCACATGGGGCCGAAGTTTGATTCCTACTTGTGATTATGGTGGAAGCCTGTCTTTTGTATGTGAGGCTAGATGCTCTCTGGAGTTCTCCCAGACCTTCTAAGGTTAAGCCAATGTAGAGGGCAGTAGCCATGACAAATGATGCTGAAAACAATTGTCTCATCTTCTTGGTTAGATAGGCAATTGGATTATCAGTTGTTAGTCGCACAAACTTCTCCTCCCCGCATTTTGATTTCCTTGTCCTGTATTTCAAATAACTCAGAGAAGTTCTTCTCAACATAACCATACATCAATAGAGTTGAGGGACACATTTCATCTGGGAAATTAACTAAGAAATTAACCAGCGATCCCTCTTTTTTATAATTGTAACTGTTATCTTCATCCAAATATTTCCAACAATGTGCATGTCTATATCTTACATCTTCCACAAGGCCTTAATCTTGTCGAGATAAATTATTGACTCGTACTCCTCATCCACTGTTCATTTTTCATGCTCATACGCCTCACCCTGGGATCCAAAGGTATAATTTATAATGTAGTCAATCTTCACTGCAATAATGGGAAAGCCCTGCTAAATGGTATTGCTGCAATTTTAGAACTATTTTGCAATGGATTGACGCCTCATCTTCTCATATTTTCCTCTATCCCCATCCCCCAGCCCCCATCCAAAACAAAAACAAAAAAACAAAAAAAAGAAGAAAAACCCATAAAGGGTAAAAAGGGAAAGAAGAGGAAAATAAAGACAACTACACGCGAACACAATGTCCTTCAATATTTTTTGTTGTAGGGATCTACCATGTAAGATCTTCTGTTGACCTTTCAAGAGATGGGCTCAATTAGTTGCTAATTGACTTTCGTCTCTTGCAGCCACTGAATCAGATTGTTTAATGAATTTGGTTAACAATTTGAAAAAAAAAAAACGGAGTATGCCCAGGTTTCTCCATTTAGTCATGTCTCAACCCTTCAAATATCTCCCTAACTTTAACAAAGCTCTCTTGGGATGTCTAAATTACAATAAGCATGTACTCCTTGATCCCTCTGGCTAGGGCTATAGTAATCACTGTGATACGCTATAACAAAGCTTATTACACATTTAGGTCATTCATAACCCTTTTGGGAATATGATAATAACTTTTGTAATAAGTACTTCAATCATCCTCTTTTGGCTGTGGAATTAGTCCAAAATGTCCTATTTCACAATCTCGTCCCAGAATACCTGGAAGATAGCTCCATTGAAAACATTTGGTTCAATTGCTTTTTCTCTTGCCATATATTGAACATTGCTTGCTTAAAAGTGAAACTCAACCTCTTATTGGACTAATACTTTTCAACTTGTAAATTAGGCCACCTTTGCCTATTGATTTCTTCTTTCTTTTGCTTGGTGTTGTTAAATTTGGCAAATACTCTCCTTAGAACTCCTGGATACGCTTCTTATTTCTATCCCGTGGTGGCATGTATGTTATCATATTGTATGAAGTCATCATGGTTAAAGTTGTGTTTTTCGTACTGTTGATTACTGTCTAGCTAAAACTAAATGTCCTTGTCTTATATAATTTTGGCAGGCAAACTGCAGCCAAATAGTTAGAGGAAATATAGGTTGTTGGTATTAGATGGGTGCATGTTAGGTACTTTAGAAGGTTTTGAGCAGTGATTAAAATTCCTGACTGGGCTTGGATTCGCCAGGTCAGAAGCCTGAGTCAGATTCCTACTCGGGCTGCTCTGCGGTCCCACTCTGCAAGTCCCTGTAAAAAGTACATGGGGGGTTGTGAGTCTGTGAGATCACCCAAGTCTCAAATGTTTTTACCTGGGGCCGGGTCAGAGTGACTCAGGCATGCCCAAGCCTGAGTCACTGATTTTTTAATCACTGGTTTTGAGAGAGAACATTTATTACCATGCTTTATATAAATAAACGATATGCTTGTTGTTACAACTAGTGGTAATGGCTGTTTGTAACTGCATTGCTATAATGTGGAGAATTAATTTAAGGCAATAAGAGTGATGACGTGATCTTTTGCATCAAATTTTAACTCTTCAAAGAGCTAAAAAGAACTAAATGCTAATGGAGTGCAGACTGCAGACATATGCTTACTCCATTAAACCCTACCCTTGAAGTTTATAGCATTGTGTGTTTAATGAACTGTATGATTAACATAACATTTTGTTGATTGTCTTCTTTTTCAAATGACAGGTCCTAATCGTGCATTTGGAGACCTGATTGCTGCTTCAGGAATCACAGAGGTTATGCTTGACAGCTTGATTGCCCTAAAGGACTTGGAAGGCATTGAGGGATTACCACCTCTTAGTGAGCTTGAGGATGCCCGCCTGGCAAACAGTGAAAGGAAATCCCCTAGATTTGAAATGGAGCAACAAAAACAGGAAGAAATAGCTAAAACCTATGTGAGAAAAGTTGATGAAAAAGGAAGGGCATATGGTACTGGAAGGAGGAAATGTAGCATAGCTCGTGTTTGGGTTCAACCTGGTGATGGAAAGTTTATTGTCAATGACAAGCAATTCGATGTTTATTTTCCAATCCTCGACCATCGTATTGATCTTCTAAAACCGTTTGTTGAGACCAAGACTTTGGGTCTTTGGGATGTGAAGTGCACTGTGAAAGGAGGTGGTGTATCAGGTAAGCATTTGTAGAGTGCTGTGCTACATTGAAAGGGTTTGTAGAAGTCTTTTTAATGAATTTAACCATTTATGTTGTGGCTTTTTAATGAATTTAACCATTTAAATTTTGGCTTATGGTGTGTGACACACCATAGGAACATCCACTATCCACGTCCCTGATGATCAGCTGTGCCTGTTGATATCGTCTCCAATATCTATCTTCAGGAACTTTTGATTCATATTCCTGTGGGGTGCATATATGATGTGCTATTGGTGCATCATCATCATTATAACCTTTTCTCAATTATTGGTGCATGATATACTTAAATAATTTCGGGATGCCAAGTTTCTCTTGTTATTTAATCTGATATGCTATTCCACCTACTGTTTAGGAAGATGATAAACTTCCAGATTGTATTCATACAACTATTGATAAAATCTACCATCACTTGATTCTCTTTTGTTATTGCCACTAGAATTGTACAGGATAGTAGTGATACTGAAATGGGTACTTCAAAGACACTAATACACCAACCATATCATCGACAACTCATAGATTGTACCATGCAATAAAGCCCACAAACAATAAAATAGCAACTGTAATATTGGATATTGCCTAACCTTTTTTGAAACAAATAGAGAGTATGAAATATTAGATGGACAAAAAAGCTAAAATTAGTTGTTATTTTTATTTTTTAAACGATTCCTAACTACAACCCATTTTAATAACAATAACAAACCACTTAAGAAGAACATCATCAGCACAGCGCACTTCTGGTTGCACAATGCTTGTAAAAACAAATCCCTAGCTAAGATTGGACTGATTATAGGGGTTCTCTAGAAGGGAATTATTCTTCTAAATGCATACGAGGTGCGTACATCTTCTTTTGGGGGTGAGAACTTGTACACCATGATGTGTGTTTGTGTGTGCACACACGTGCTCTTAATCATTGATAAACATTTTCTTTTCTGCTAAAAGTAGTAATTGATAAACATAAATATAAAAGAAAGTGCTGTTTAAAATTGTATTTTAGTACATACATTAAATTAAAAGGTTTAAACATTTTGTCAATTGCTATTACTTGCTAGGAAATGCCATTTTGATGAGATGATGAAGCAATAGAGTTCCTTGAAAGATATGACAATCACCATGAAATATTTTCTTTCAAACGAGAAGCTTATTTCCCCATTGTGGGAACATGGTACTTTATTATCTTAAAGTAATTCAGTTCCAATCCGTAACACCAACACCAACACCAAACCCATGAAGCCCTCCTTCTGCGGGGGGTAATCTCAATTTGTTGTCTTCTATTAGTGTCTTCTATTAGTGTAGGCAGTGTAAGTTGTCTTAAGAGAGGTTGAAAGGCTAATTAAGGATCAATTGAGGACTTGGATTTATTGTATTTTTCTTCTGTCATGTTTGCTGCTGAATAATCTCTTTTTCCTTAGATCGTTGTTATTTGACCAATTATTATTTGTTGAAAACAAATGGAACCATATTTGACACGAGCACACTGATATAACTTAAATCTGCTGAGACTCATTAATGTGATCTTTGGATGAGCATATTTTTCCCAATGTGTAAGTTTTGATTGTTTCTCTTTCTCACATCCTTCGCTTTAAATTTAATGGGAAACAAGATATTCAAACACAAGGCCTGCTACTCACTGGTAGAGAAGGTGATGCTTGAGTTAAATTCTTTACTTGGTAAGAATTTATGAATCTCCTATAGAATATTTGCATTAGAGGTTGAGGCTCCCTTCCTTTCTTTACAATTGCAGGTCAAGCTGGAGCCATTCGTCTCGGAATAAGCAGAGCTTTGCAAAATTGGGAACCTGGGCTCCGGTCATATCTTAGATCAAGTAGGTTCACCTTGTTGTTAAAGTCCATGATCATGTGTATTTGCATGTGCGTCTTTGGTGGTTTTGCTATTGTTTTCCAATATCTGAGACTCAATAGTACACCTCTCTGCTAATGCAAACCACTTGAGCATAATCATTTGGGAGAAGGGCAAATCTCAAGATTCCTATTTGGATGTGTCTGTGCGTGTGTGGGGGAGAGAGAAAGATTCATTAAAAAATCCATTGCAAAATCAACTAAATGATTGGTGTTATTGCACATGCTTGTGTGTGTGGACGTGCAGAGGAACATGCACACACATATACATGTGCACGCGCGTACACAGAGAGGGAGCCGGTTCGCCCTGTGCTGATATCTTGTATTTGCATTTTTGCAGCTGGGCTTCTTACCAGAGACCCGCGTGTAGTGGAAAGGAAAAAGCCTGGGAAGGCCAAGGCCAGAAAGAGTTTCCAGTGGGTCAAGCGATGAAGAAAAGAGTATGCAGATTGCCTCGTATTTATCTACCTTCATTTTTCTTTCTCAATCCAATTTTGTAGCCAAAGTATACAATTTCATCATGTCATAATAATTAAAAAGAAAAAGAAAAAGACATGGTTGTGATTTGACATTTTTGTAGTTCTATCATTTAAAGGAAAAAGTTTAAGTGCGAGGCTCTAAACAATTAAATTAGAGGGCACCTCAAAAATTCCACTTGAAGAGGTTGTTTTGATGCCCAAATATCTGTAAATTGATCATCTTGGCCTCAAGATGCATGGAGATGAAAAAACAATGGATTTCAAGTTTTGGAAATAGTGTATTTTGTAATGTATTTTTGGACCGTCATTTTTCAGAATTTTCAAGTTTTCATAGATCTACTCGATCTACACTATTTTTGTAACTTTAAATTTTATAATTAGAGATAAAAACATATTGAGAAATTTACGTACGGGCTATATTGGGGGGGTCAATTACAAAATAGATTACGGGTGTTACTTACCCCCTACGGCGTTTTTTTTTCCTAAATTACCATCCTATCTTGTAACACAAACATCGGACGTGTGAGGTTTATACTGTGCAAAGCAAAACAGTTGTCCCGTGTTTGAAACACTAGACAATTATTTGTTATCCTTAAAACCAACAAGCTTTCTCTCTCTAAAAATTGTGACTGTATTTTTTTAAAAAAAAATATCTCTCAACTTTTCTCTCATCTCTCCCCTAACCTTCCTTCTCTCCCCTAACATTACAATCGCCAAGTACATCTCTCCCCTAACCTCCCTTCCATCTCTTCTCTCCCCTAACATTAAAATCGCCAATGCGGAAAAGATACGGAAATAACTGGAATGGGATGAATCACCCATCCTCTTATTAGACTCATCTAACCTGAAAACGGCCATTAGCCTTGGAAGATGAACCCAGCCCTCAATCTTTACCACAGAAAGACCAACAGAGTTCTGGGTTTTAGGGGTTTTAGGGGTGTGGGATGGAGTTTATTTTGACCCCCGAAATAGAAGTGAAGAGAGTTTTGTGTTTGATACTCTCACTGCCGATGGAAGAATTTCCCAAAGGCAAATAATTGCAGTAGAAGTATCGAGTGATTTTTTTTATTTTAGCAGCCTTTTTGAGGAGATAAATTTTCCTATAAATATGTTGTCTTTTTTGTTATCAATGTAGGGCAAAACGCCGTTGTGGGCTGCTGCTGTTTCCCGTTCAAACCATTTGGAATTCTTGGTTCCTTTGGTAACCAACTTTTAAGGATCGAATTCCTTGACCACGAAGTAAAATAAAATGAAAAGTAAAACAAATCAAGTAAAAATATAGAAATGGTAGAAGATTGAAAACGGCTCTTAGCACTACATTAGAAAAAGCAAAATCAAGGACTCCTTTTCTCTCTCTTCTGTTTGGCAAAGAGCAAAAATAAAGGACTCTCAACGCAGAACAAGAAAAGAAAGCGTCGAGAGAGATGGATTACAGCAGAGAGATGGTCTGGGGGAAAGAAAGCTTGAGAGAGATTATTTTTTAAAAAAATGCGAAGTCACAATATTTGGAGAAAGAGAGCTTGTTGGATTTGATGATAGCATATAGTTGTATGGTATTTCAAATACCGGACAACTGTGTTGTTTTACACAGTATAAATTTCATCTGTCCGGTATTTACATTATCGGATATGGGTAACTTGGGGAATAAAACCCTACGAGGGGAGGTGCTGCCTGTAATTTGGGACAACGTGATCCCACTTTATAATTGTCCTTCTCTCAATATGATCCATACATAAATTTTTCAAATATATTCTAAGGCTATCACAAAAATTCCAATATTGAAACCACATTCTCGTCGTTATTTGAAAGAGTGCTTTACTTTGACTGTTCAAAGCTTTATTTACTTTGGCTCTATACAAACCACACCCTTATTTAAATTGGTTGCCGTTGTTGTCGTACTAACTAATTGTGATATCTGAATAGAAGCCATGGCCATAGCACCAAGGATTTTCTATTACAATTATATTTCTAATAAACTTACAATTAACTTTGAAACATGGTTTGGGTTTTGGATATTATAACATTAATAGCGGCCTTTATAATGTGATGCTGCATACAGCTAACAAGTGGGTCAAAAAGAAAACAATCCATATGACAAATAACAACCATGTTTCCATTATAATGGCCACTAGATAGCCGCCTAACGCTTGTGACATCAGCTTCTGCTCTGACTTGAACTTTGGACCATCCATAGTTGGGACCCTAGAGATCTTCAATTTTTGAAGTTCAAATTTTCACTTTTTTATAGAATGTCTCTACATGAATTAAGATACAATTGCAAAACTTTGGTCATGAAAATCCACTCAAAGTATATGTTGGGGCTTCAGTCAATGCTGTAGAAAGGCCAGCCCCTTAAATGACTAACATATTTTTCATTTTTAAGATCTGAAAATTTATTTTTTTTTAGAATTTTTACTAAATGAATTAAGATTTGTTTGCAAAAATTAGGTTCTAAAGGCCTTTTTAAAGTGGTTTCCAAGCCTTCAGTGTATGCTTTTGAAATACCAGCCTTCTTCATTTCATATGTAATTTTTCTTTTTTCACAAAGGAGTGGTTTGTATAAGAGTGACGTGCCAAATGGTGTTGAAGGATGTTGTATAGGTACTGAAAATCTTCATGATGGTTTGAAAATTTATTTTAATCTCTAGATAAAATTTTAAAGTTTAAAGCAGATATATGAATATTAAAAAATCTTGAAAATTGACAGTCTAGATAGTGCATTACAAGATGCACTAATAGAGCATTACAAGATGCACTATTTCTAAGATTTGAAATTTTTTTTTTTTTTTACGCCCATGATCTCAAGGTTGAAATGATCGGATTTGAGTGTCTTTCGGCATCGAAACTTTTTTTTGTTTTTTATAAGGTGCAATATTTATTAAGATAATGAAGCATCAAACTTCTCCCAGTGAATTTTTAAGGTGCTTTAGTTTAATTTTTTAAGGCCTCTACTTTATATAAACTTTTCCCTTTCTACAATATGGTCATTGTTATTATTTTCCTAGTGTGTTAACGTTGAATTTGGTGGGAATGAAACTCTAGATGTGACCGTACTGTTTCCATGATTTATGAGTATTATAGGGAATCCATGAATAATACACCAAAATA
The DNA here is from genome assembly GCF_000471905.2 of Amborella trichopoda. Next base: position 4,384,255 of record NW_006494916.1, on the reverse strand, counting down.
ATTTGATTTGCCACCTTTTATATTATTACTTAGGGGAATTATCATATGCAATTCAAGTACGCCATGTTTCGTTGTGTATAAGGCTTTTGGACCATCACTTCAAGTTTAACTGTCATTATCATTATTATTATAGTTTTTTTTTCAATTAATTAAAGTCTTCTACACAAATCCTGGTCCGTCATTCTGTTATATTAAAGGTCATACTCTCAGTGTGACCATAAATCATCGTATCTGCAGTTAGCTATAATTATCTTTTTTAACACAAGTCCTAGGACGACTTAAAGAAACGTTATCCTTATCTGAGTTAACCAACAGATTTTTAGTGTTGTTTTTAAAAAATCTGAAGTTCCTCATAGACATTCAAGTTTGGACGTTGATGTTTTTTATAGATAGAGGAACATATATGCGGATCACTCCACCTCGCTTTGCCTCTACGGGAGAGCTTAATTTCCAAAGAGGGAATCCTCTATTATTTCTTCGAATCATTGTTAGCACCCTCAGGCGGTCGAACTTCAAACCAGGCAGTCTAACCAGAACCTGGGCACTTGGGCACTAGCCAATTTGGTTTGGCCGTTTTGATTGTTTGGCCGGGTATTTTTAAAAAAAAAATTAAAAAAATACGAGATTTGTTTTCGTGCATTTGAATGTTTTTTATTATTTTGACACAAATTATAAAATGTTTTGGCTTAATACTTAAATTTACATTTTTTTAATCTTTTATAGAAAATTTTGAAAATAACCCTGACACGTATGTAAAAATTATTATTTTTCACTACTTTTCATCTTGGTGTTTTGTTTAATCATGTTTTATATATACTTTTCATATTTTTTATATTTATTTATTTATTTTTAACACTTTTTGGACCAACCAAAACCTGACCGATTGGGCTGGTTTACCGATTACTCAGACCTGGCCCTTAACCGGTTTTTTAGTTTGGTTTACAACCAAACAACTCAAGGATGGAACAAAATAAAATTGAGAAAATTTTGAAGTCAAGGTGAAGTTGGAAGTTTTCTTACAAGAAGAATTTAAATCATGCATCCAAAATGACACTAACCTTTCTAAAAATTTATTGAATTTACGGCAAGGTTACAAATCATCAAGTCATGCCTTACATTGATCATTTTTATTTCATTTTATTCGTGCAGTTCATGAATTTCAAAAAGACCATGATATGCATGTGCTTTGTAAGCAGTGTTTGAGCACTCAGTCGGAGTGCTGAAGAGTCAGGCCTACCATTCCAGGCTCTGCATCCTGGCGTGCCTGAGTAACCTCGAGTTGGGTGTTCCACTCGGGGATAAAAAAAAAAATACAAAAAAAAATCATAAAAATTCTAGAAAATAAAAAATTTATTTATGTTTTCTATCATTTGACAAAGATTGGAGGGTCTTTTGACTCTAAAAACTTATTTTTGCATTTCCCACCTTTCTTAGATTATTTCAAAAATTTTCCAATCACACGATAATTTTTTAAAAAAAAATTTATATAAAGATGCAACTTTATAATGTAGAACTACAAATGCACCTCAAAAATCGATCGGCTAAAATAATTTTAATGTTGAAAAACCCTTTGATTGATCATCTCGACATCAAGATGTATGACCATGAAAACTAAAAAAAAATTATAATCTTAAGAGATAATGCATTTTACAACATAGTATCTACACCATCCATTTTCAAGATTTTCATATCTATAGATCTACTTGATTTTAACCATTTTTAAAATTTAAAAATTGATAATTAGATATAAAAATATATTTTAGAATAATCCTAAAAACATTTTACATCAAAATTATATACCATGATAAAAAATTTGAAAGTACACCTTACCTGTACGGATGCAACCATAAGCCAACTGCACCCTTTTTTAAAATGTACTTTTTATTACTTTTTTAACCATCTTGAAGTGTTTTGCGCAAGGAAAAGTTAAAAGTTGTAACCTTGTGCTATAAAGTAAGGCACACTATCCCACAAAAAACCACAAAAAAATGTATTCCAGCATTGGAGAACCTTTTAATTGATTATCTCAACCTCATGATGCATAGACATGAAGAAGAAAAATTCCCAACATCATGAAAAAGAGTACATCTTCTAACAAATAATCTGGACCATCCATTTTTAAAATTTTCAAGTGCTTAATGATAAGCTTGATCTATAATATTTTTGAAATTTAAAATTTTATAACCAATTATAAACATTGATTTTCAAGTTATCGTAAAGTATGACACCTGAACGATGTCTCTTACGTAAATTTTAGAGGTGCGCCTTACGTCTACAGACTACAGTCCAAGGCAACGTGTACCAATGGAGCAATGAAAATGTCTACTTTCTCCTAAATCCAGCCTAAAATTCAAATTGAAGTTATAAACAAAAGAACAGCAAAAAATAAAAATGAGG
>NW_006494916.1:4356418-4381838 GCF_000471905.2 Amborella trichopoda | reverse complement strand
CAGAGTGCTGTGCTACATTGAAAGGGTTCGTAGAAGTCTTTTTAATGCATTTAACCATTTATGTTGTGGCTTTTTAATGAATTTAACCATTTAAATTTTGGCTTATGGTGTGTGACACACCATAGGAACATCCACTATCCACGTCCCTGATGATCAGCTGTGCCTGATGATATCGTCTCCAATATCTATCTTCAGGAACTTTTGATGCATATTCCTGTGGGGTGCATATATGATGTGCTATTGGTGCATCATCATCATCATTATAACCTTTTCTCAATTATTGGTGCATGATATACTTAAATAATTTCAGGATGCCAAGTTTCTCTTGTTATTTAATCTGATATGCTATTCCACCTACTGTTTAGGAAGATGATAAACTTCCAGATTGTATTCATACAACTATTGATAAAATCTACCATCACTTGATTCTCTTTTGTTATTGCCACTAGAATTGTACAGGATAGTAGTGATACTGAAATGGCTACTTCAAAGATACTAATACATCAACCATATCATCGACAACTCATAGATTGTACCATGCAATAAAGCCCACAAACAATAAAATAGCAACTGTAATATTGGATATTGCCTAACCTTTTTTGAAACAAATAGAGAGTATGAAATATTAGATGGACAAAAAAGCTAAAATTAGTTGTTATTTTTATTTTTTAAACAATTCCTAACTACACCCATTTTAATAACAATAAGAAACCACTTAAGAAGAACATCATCAGCACAGCGCACTTCTGGTTGCACAATGCTTGTAAAAACAAATCCCTAGCTAAGATTGGACTGATTATAGGGGTTCTCTAGAAGGGAATTATTCTTCTAAATGCATACGAGGTGTGTACATCTTCTTTTGGGGGTGAGAACTTGTACACCATGATGTGTGTTTGGGTGTGCACACACGTGCTCTTAATCATTGATAAACATTTTCTTTTCTGCTAAAAGCAGTAATTGATAAACATAAATATAAAAGAAAGTGCTGTTTAAAATTGTATTTTAGTACATACATTAAATTAAAAGGTTTAAACATTTTGTCAATTGCTATTACTTGCTAGGAAATGCCATTTTGATGCGATGATGAAGCAATAGAGTTCCTTGAAAGATATGACAATCACCATGAAATATTTTCTTTCAAACGAGAAGCTTATTTCCCCATAGTGGGAACATGGTACTTTATTATCTTAAAGTAATTCAGTTCCAATCCGTAACACCAACACCAAACCCATGAAGCCCTCCTTCGGCGGGGGGTAATCTCAATTCGTTGTCTTCTATTAGTGTATTCTATTAGTGTAGGCAGTGTAAGTTGTCTTAAGAGAGGTTGAAAGGCTAATTAAGGATCAATTGAGGACTTGGATTTATTGTATTTTTCTTCTGTCATGTTTGCTGCTGAATAATCTCTTTTTCCTTAGATCGTTGTTATTTGAACAATTATTATTTGTTGAAAACAAATGGAACCATATTTGACACGAGCACACTGATATAACTTAAATCTGCTGAGACTCATTAATGTGATCTACTGATGAACATATTTTTCCCAATGTGTAAGTTTTGATTGTTTCTCTTTCTCACATCCTTCGCTTTAAATTTAATGGGAAACAAGATATTCAAACACAAGGCCTGCTACTCACTGGTAGAGAAGGTGATGCTTGAGTTAAATTCTTAACTTGGTAAGAATTTATGAATCTCCTATAGAAATATTTGCATTAGAGGTTGAGGCTCCCTTCCTTTCTTTACAATTGCAGGTCAAGCTGGAGCCATTCGTCTCGGAATAAGCAGAGCTTTGCAAAATTGGGAACCTGGGCTCCGGTCATATCTTAGATCAAGTAGGTTCACCTTGTTAAAGTCCATGATCATGTGTATTTGCATGTGCGTCTTTGGTGGTTTTGCTATTGTTTTCCAATATCTGAGACTCAAAAGTACACCTCTCTGCTAATGCAAACCACTTGAGCATTGGGAGAAGGGCAAATCTCAAGATTCCTATTTGGATGTGTCTGTGCGTGTGTGGGGGAGAGAGAAAGATTCATTAAAAAATCCATTGCAAAATCAACTAAATGATTGGTGTTATTGCACATGCTTGTGTGTGTGGACGTGCAGAGGAACATGCACACACATATACATGTGCACGCGCGTACACACAGAGGGAGCCGGTTCGCCCTGTGCTGATATCTTGTATTTGCATTTTTGCAGCTGGGCTTCTTACCAGAGACCCGCGTGTAGTGGAAAGGAAAAAGCCTGGGAAGGCCAAGGCCAGAAAGAGTTTCCAGTGGGTCAAGCGATGAAGAAAAGAGTATGCAGATTGCCTCGTATTTATCTACCTTCATTTTTCTTTCTCAATCCAATTTTGTAGCCAAAGTATACAATATCATCATGTCATAATAATTAAAATGAAAAAGAAAAAGACATGGTTGTGATTTGACATTTTTGTAGTTCTATCATTTAAAGGAAAAAGTTTAAGTGCGAGGCTCTAAACAATTAAATTAGAGGGCACTTCAAAAATTCCACTAGAAGAGGTTGTTTTGATGCCCAAATATCTGTAAATTGATCATCTTGGCCTCAAGATGCATGGAGATGAGAAAACAATGGATTTCAAGTTTTGGAAATAATGTATTTTGTAATGTATTTTTGGACCGTCATTTTTCAGAATTTTCAAGTTTTCATAGATCTACTCGATCTATACTATTTTTGTAACTTTAAATTTTATAATTAGAGATAAAAACATATTGAGAAATTTACGTACGGACTATATTGGGGGGTCAATTACAAAATAGATTACGGGTGTTACTTACCCCTTGTGGCGTTTTTTTTTCCTAAATTACCATCCTATCTTGTAACACAAACATCGGACGTGTGAGGTTTATCCTGTGTAAAGCAAAACAGTTGTCCTGTGTTTGAAACACTAGACAATTATTTGTTATCCTTAAAACCAACAAGCTTTCTCTCTCTAAAAAATGTGACTGTATTTTTTAAAAAAAAAATCTCTCAACTTTTCTCTCATCTCTCCCCTAACCTCCCTTATCTCCCCTAACATTACAATCGCCAAGTACATCTCTCCCCTAACCTCCCTTCCATCTCTTCTCTCCCCTAACATTACAATCACCAATGCGGAAAAGATACGGAAATAACTGGAATGGGATGAATCACCCATCCTCTTATTAGACTCATCTAACCTTAAAGCGGCCATTAGCCTTGGAAGATGAACCCAGCCCTCAATCTTTACCACAGAAAGACCAACAGAGTTCTGGTTTTTAGGGGTTTTAGGGGTGTGGGATGGAGTTTATTTTGACCCCCGAAATAGAAGTGAAGAGAGTTTTGTGTTTGATACTCTCACTGCCGATGGAAGAATTTCCCAAAGGCAAATAATAGCAGAAGTATCGAGTGATTTTTTTTATTTTAGCAGCCTTTTTGAGGAGACAAATTTTCCTATAAATATGTTGTCTTTTTTGTTATCAATGTAGGGCAAAACGCAGTTGTGGGCTGCTGCTGTTTCTCGTTCAAACCATTTGGAATTCTTGGTTCCTTTGGTAACCAACTTTTAAGGATCGAATTCCTTGACCACGAAGTAAAATAAAATGAAAAGTAAAACAAATCAAGTAAAATTATAGAAATGGTAGAAGATTGAAAACTGCTCTTAGCACTACATTAGAAAAAGCAAAATCAAGGACTCCTTTTCTCTCTCTTCTGTTTGGCAAAGAGCAAAAATAAAGGACTCTCAACGCAGAAAAAGAAAAGAAAGGGTCGAGAGAGATGGATTACAGCAGAGAGATGGTCAGGGGGAAAGAAAGCGTGAGAGAGATTATTTTTTAAAAAAATGCGAAGTCACAATATTTGGAGAAAGAGAGCTTGTTGGATTTGATGATAGCATATAGTTGTCTAGAATTTCAAATACCGGACAATTGTGTTGTTTTACACAGTATAAATTTCATCTGTCCGGTATTTACATTATCGGACATGGGTAACTTGGGGAATAAAACCCTACGAGGGGAGGTGCTGCCTGTAATTTGGGACAACGTGATTCCACTTTATAATTGTCCTTCTCTCAATATGATCCATACATAAATTTTTCAAATATATTTTAAGGCTATCACAAAAATTCCAATATTGAAACCACATTCTCGTCGTTATTTGAAAGAGTGCTTTACTTTGACTGTTCAAAGCTTTATTTACTTTGGCTCTATACAAACCACACCCTTATTTAAATTGGTTGCCGTTGTTGTCGTACTAACTAATTGTGATATCTGAATAGAAGCCATGGCCATAGCACCAAGGATTTTCTATTACAATTATATTTCTGATAAACTTACAATTAACTTTGAAACATGGTTTGGGTTTTGGATATTATAACATTAATAGCGGCCTTAATAATGTGATGCTGCATACAGCTAACAAGTGGGTCAAAAAGAAAACAATCCATATGACAAATAACAACCATTTTTCCATTATAATGGCCACTAGATAGCCGCCTAACGCTTGTGACATCAGCTTCTGCTCTGACTTGAACTTTGGACCATCGATAGTTGGGACCCTAGAGATCTTCAATTTTTGAAGTTCAAATTTTCACTTTTTTATAGAATGTCTCTACATGAATTAAGTTACAATTGCAAAACTTTGGTCATGAAAATCCACTTAAAGTATGTGTTGGGGCTTCAGTCAATGCTGTAGAAAGGCCAGCCCCTTAAATGACTAACATATTTTTCATTTTTAAGATCTGAAAATTCATTTTTTTTTAGAATTTTTACTAAATGAATTAAGATTTGTTTGCAAAAATTGGGTTCTAAAGGCCTTTTTAAAGTGGTTTCCAAGCCTTCAGTGTATGCTTTTGAAATACCAGCCTTCTTCATTTCGTATGTAATTTTTCTTTTTTCACAAAGGAATGGTTTGTATAAGAGTGACGTGCCAAATGGTGTTGAAGGATGTTGTATAGGTACTGAAAATCTTCATGATGGTTTGAAAATTTATTTTAATCTCTAGATAAAATTTTAAAGTTTAAAAAATAATGTAAATTAAGCAGATATATGAATATTAAAAAATCTTGAAAATTGACAGTCTAGATAGTGCATTACAAGATGCACTATTTCTAAGATTTGAAATTTTTTTTTTTTTTTACGCCCATGATCTCAAAGTTGAAATGATCGGATTTGAGGGTCTTTCGGCATTGAAACTTTTTTTTGTTTTTTATAACATGCAATATTTATTAAGATAATGAAGCACCAAACTTCTCCCAGTGAATTTTTAAGGTGCTTTAGTTTAATTTTTTAAGGCCTCTACTTTATATAAACTTTTCCCTTTCTACAATATGGTCATTGTTATTATTTTCCTAGTGTGTTAACGTTGAATTTGGTGGGAATGAAACTCTAGATGTGACCGTACTGTTTCCATGATTTATGAGTATTATAGGGAATCCATGAATAATACACCAAAATAATTTGATTTGCCACCTTTTATATTATTACTTAGGGGAATTATCATATGCAATTCAAGTACGCCATGTTAGGTTGTGTATAAGGCTTTTGGACCATCACTTCAAGTTTAACTGTCATTATCATTATTATTATATTTTTTTTTTCAATTAATTAGAGTCTTCTACACAAATCCTGGTCCGTCATTCTGTTATATTAAAGGTCATACTCTCAGTGTGACCATAAATCATCGTATTTGCAATTAGCTATAATTATCTTTTTTAACACAAGTCCTAGGACGACTTAAAGAAACGTTATCCTTATCTGAGTTAACCAACAGATTTTGAGTGTTGTTTTTAAAAAATCTGAAGTTCCTCATAGACATTCAAGTTTGGACGTTGATTTTTTTTATAGAGAGACGAACTTATATGCGGATCACTCCACCTCGCTTTGCATCTACGGGAGAGCTTAACCCCTATTTCCAAAGAGGGAATCCTCTATTGTTAGCACCCTCAGGCGGTCCAACTTCAAACCAGGCAGTCTAACCAGAACCTGGGCACTTGGGCACTAGCCAATTTGGTTTTGGCCGTTTTGATTGTTTGGCCGGGTATTTTAAAAAAAAAATTAAAAAATACGAGATTTGTTTTCGTGCATTTGAATGTTTTTTATTATTTTGACACAAATTATAAAATGTTTTGGCTTAATACTTAAATTTACATTTTTTTAATCTTTTTTAGAAAATTTTGAAAATAACTTTGACACGTATGTAAAAATTATTATTTTTCACTACTTTTCATCTTGGTGTTTTGTTTAATCATGTTTTATATATGCTTTTCATATTTTTTATATTTATTTATTTATTTTTAACACTTTTTGGACCAGCCAAAACCTGACCGATTGGGCTGGTTTACCGATTACTCAGACCTGGCCCTTAACCGGTTTTTTAGTTTGGTTTACAGCCAAACAACTCAAGGATGCAACAAAATAAAATTGAGAAAATTTTGAAGTCAAGGTGAAATTGGAAGTTTTCTTACAAGAAGAATTTAAATCATGCATCCAAAATGACACTAACCTTTCTAAAAATTTATTGAATTTACGGCAAGGTTACAAATCATCAAGTCATGCCTTACATTGATCATTTTTATTTCATTTTATTCGTGCAGTTCATGAATTTCAAAAAGACCATGATATGCATGTGCTTTGTAAGCAGTGTTTGAGCACTCAGTCGGAGTGCTGAAGAGTCAGGCCTACCATTCCAGGCTCTGCATCCTGGCGTGCCTGAGTAACCTCGAGTTGGGTGTTCCACTCGGGGATAAAAAAAAAAATCAAAAAAAAATCATAAAAATTCTAGAAAATAAAGAATTTATTTATGTTTTCTTTCATTTGACAAAGATTGGAGAGTCTTTTGACTCTAAAAACTTATTTTTGCATTTCCCACCTTTCTTAGATTATTTCAAAAATTTCCCAATCACACGATGATTTTTAAAAAAAAAATTTATATAAAGATGCAACTTTATAATGTAGAACTACAAATGCATCTCAAAAATCCATCGGCTAAAATAATTTTAATGTTAAAAAACCCTTTGATTGATCATCTCGACATCAAAATGTATGACCATGAAAACTAAAAAAAAATTATAATCTTAAGAGATAATGCATTTTACAACATAGTATCTACACCATCCATTTTCAAGATTTTCATATCTATAGATCTACTTGATTTTAACCATTTTTAAAATTTAAAAATTGATAATTAGATATAAAAATATATTTTAAAATAATCCTAAAAACATTTTATATCAAAATTATATACCATGATAAAAAATTTGAAAGTGCACCTTACCTGTACGGATACAACCATACCCCAACTGCACCCTTTTTAAAAATGTACTTTTTATTACTTTTTTAACCATCTTGAAGTGTTTTGCGCAAGGAAAAGTTAAAAGTTGTAACCTTGTGCTATAAAGTAAGGCACACTATCCCACAAAAAACCACAAAAAAATGTATTCCAGCATTGGAGAACCTTTTAATTGATTATCTCAACCTCATGATGCATAGACATGAAGAAGAAAAAATTCCCAACATCATGAAAAAGAGTACATTTTCTAACAAATAATCTGGACCATCCATTTTCAAAATTTTCAAGTGCTTAATGATAAGCTTGATCTATAATATTTTTGAAATTTAAAATTTTATAACCAATTATAAACATTGATTTTCAAGTTATCGTAAAGTATGACACCTGAACGATGTCTCTTACGTAAATTTTAGAGGTGCGCCTTACGTCTACAGTCCAAGGCAACGTGTACCAATGGAGCAATGAAAATGTCTACTTTCTCCTAAATCCAGCCTAAAATTCAAATTGAAGTTATAAACAAAAGAACAGCAAAAAAAAAATGAGCCTGCCTCTCTAATTCAATTGTGGCCTTCTTAAACATCTGACAGTATGATCTCGACATTACAAAAAAGGATCAGATCAACACCATAAGAGAAGACCAGAGAGTTGATTGTGAAATGAGGTTCGTTTTTGGGGCTAAGCTGCATTACCGGGTTTCTCTTTCTTCGGCACCCGATAAGCACCAACCACACAAGCATGGTCTCGTTCGAAGGGCTCTAACGTGACCTGTTCCATTGGTTTGAACTTCTCCTCCTTCAATTTACGTACTTCCTGGACGAAAACAGCTTCTGCGGGTACTGTTGAATCAATGCAATTTGCCTGAAAAGATAAAAATTTAACAGTTTTTCTAACATAGTTTTCCTGGAAATATACGCTCAAGTAAATAGGAAAATATAGCAGGCAAAAGTTGGGAAAATGACTGGAAAGTCTTCCACTTCTACTGGAAATGAACAGGAGACAGCCATTGAAGAAGTTATTGCTAGGTCATTTCCCCAACTTGTGGAATTCTCTCTCTTCATATTATTTTTAATAGAAAGTGATGGTCAGTACCAATTAAAGAAAAAAGGATAGGTATGACATTGACTCTAGAGGTATATAAACTGTCTATGAGAAGAAATAATTGAGGCATTGGACAAGGGTTCTCAAACAATCATCAAGAAACTGTTAAACAAATTTGAGAAACGAAGTGTAATCTTATCTTAACCTCAAGAGACGCACCTTGATTGATATCACAAAATAACCTTCATTTTTCAGGAAATATGAGGCATTGAGCCCCAAAATCCTAGCCTGCATACAAACATAAAATTGTAAGCAGAGCATTTTCAATAAACAAACTGTACTCTTTGAGGTTGTGGGTTCGAACCCATCTAACCAACCAAAAATTCATAAACCACTATACTATAAAGGCAAGATGTTAGATAACATCATTTCTTACTAAAAATATGATAGATAACATTATAGTTTGTCACATGGTGAATTATTTCAAAATCAGTAAGAATAAATATTCTGCTTCCACTACATCTAGAGGTATCAGCAGCATGGGAAGTCTGATTCATAATTTCACCCTTGTAACCGATGCTGATGACACCAATGCCACACAAATTGCACGTAATATTAATTTCTGTCAAAATACTAAACATATTGAAGTTGATCGTCACTACACTTGGGATGCCCTATAGTATAAACAAATTAAATAGAAGACCTATTTATCAAAGCCATGATCTTTTGTTTTTTGATCGACCTCTATCTAGCAGCCACCTAGTCATGAACAATCACCAAGGGGACGTTCAAGGACTTATTTTGAGATATAACTTGGAAATCACCCCTACCCCCACCCCCACCCCACCCCCTCCTTCCCCTTCCCCTCTCCTCTCTCTCTCTCTCTCTCATTTTTGTTGCTCAAAGAATATGACACAAGACATGTCTAACACCAACACCTAGTCCAGAAAATAAGTACTTTACGTAACAAACTAAGGGAAAGGAAATAAATAGAAAATCAATGTTTTCCTCCTTAGCAAGCAAAAAATCAAACTTCACTTAACATAAGATGAAGTTAGACAGCTTTTAGAAACCTAAGGAAGAACGCTATCTTCAAAGACCGAAATGCCACATCAATCACCTCTCTCCCACATGCATTTTACATTATGCAAGCATTGAGGCGTAAAAACCTCATTCACTGGTAAAGGTTAGTGTTGACAATCCAAAATGCAGGGGGGGGAAGAAATATGACAGACAGCATTAGTGTATCACAAAAGAAAAAAAGAAAAGAAAAGTACAAATCAACATTTCAAGCAATTCTTAATGCTCAGATTTAAGTCACAAATATTTTATTATATTAAAGTTAAAATAATAACTAGGCGAATTGACAAATGCTAGCATCAGAAACTCGAGATAACATCATCCAGGATGTCCTGAAGGGGAATCCGAGTAGTTCATCATTTGCATGAAGAGTGAATTACAAAGAAATGAAGGAAAAAAAATTCCTCTAATCAGAGAAAGGTTAGAGTGCATAATGCATTTTACATTATGCAAGCATTGAGGCATAGAAAAACTCATTCACTGGTTGAGGAAGGTTAGTGTAGACAAATCCAAAATGAGGGCAAAAAAAGTAAATATGACAGACAGATCGAAGGAAAAGGGAAAGAAAAGTACAATCAACATTTCAAGCAATTCTAAATGCTCAGATTTAAAATTATTCAGAAGTTGAAATAAAAAAGGCTGATTGACAAATGGTACATCAGCAACTCGAGATAACATCATCCAGGATGTCCTGAAGGGGAATCTGAGTATTTCATCATTTGCATGAAGAGTGAATTACAAAGAAATGAAGAAAAAAAAAAATCCTCTAATCAGAGAAACCAGAAAGCACAAGAAGCGTCCCATAGATATTTTCTTACTAAAGATCAGTCCCAAGTAAGAAAGCTATTTAGTATAAAAACTGAAGGGGAGGTTGAAGCAGTGATATAATTAGCCAAATATAAATTAGCAAAGTCATAGCAAGTGATATAAATTAGCCAAATATTATCATAAGAACAAAAAAATATATTGCAAAACTGTATCATACCTGAAGGGGAATTTATCATGCCATCATCCAATAAAACATAAGCGAAAATACTATTAAAATAAAACAGATAAGACAAATATTATTATGTTATAACAGAGTATATCAAGTTATGGAACATTAGCTGAACCAATGATCCAGTATCAAAGGAATATGTAATCACATAAAAGAGGTTAACAGAACATCAAGTTACACCGTAAACCAGCATTTTCTATAACCAGTGGGTACACAAGTATCAAATGATACACTTATAGGACCTGTTTGGCTCCTTGGGAAAAAATTTCTTGAAAAGAATTTCTTGAAAATTCTAAGAAGATAGATGATTCAGGTTTTGGAGAAGCGAAAGAGGGTATGGGATTTGATGAATATGAGGGGGGAGAGAGAGACAGACAGGATTGGGTTGAAGACCCACTTCCAGAAAATAAACTTTCCTACCTATTTAGTAGGAAGATCTTATTCCCAAAAATGAGGTAAGGGGATGAGGGGAAGATTTCTTCCCCAATTTTGGCATTAATCACTGGGAATCATAGGAGTTGGCTAATTTCCGAGGAAGAATACCCTGAAAAATAATTAAAGCTTAAAGATCATTATCGTTATCATCACATCATCTGAGCCTTATCCCAACAATATGGGGTCGGCCGCATAAAGCTTAGACAACTAAGACAATTCAAGTTACTAATAATATGTGTAATAAAAAAAGTTAGACCTTGAAAAAAAGGTTATGATAAGCTTAAATGTAAGCCAGAACGAGGAATAAAGTATATGCACGTTTATTAATTCATTTAGTTCAGGACCTTCATGTACAAAGAAAGTTAAGATGTGGAAACACAAATAACAAACTATCGTTGACATAGAAGTTTTAATACATATCAAATACTTTCTTCCTTAAGGAAAGCATCATCATCCTAAGTTCCTAACATCATTCACAAGCTACAACACATCAGTAAAGATTATCCATGTCATTGTTTACACAAGCCCTAACCAAACACTAGATTAAACCTTTAAAAAGATGAAGGCAATTATCAGTACAGAGACCCTTCAGTTATGATGCGACACTTACCAAAAGGAAAAAAAAAAAGGGAACATACCTGGTCTGGTTGAGCAACATCAGAAAATATGACATCAACCATGCCAACCAACATACGATATCTAGATGGATGTCTAGCGTCCTCTATGATCGGTATGACATTTGTTCGCTTCTTAGCCATGTTGACTAAGTCTCTACCACTTCGATTGGAAAATTCAACAGCATAGACAATTCCATTCTATTCCCACCCCCAAAGAAAAAAGAGCGCATTTCAATACACAAAGTTCAATAAGAAGCCTGAGTCATTGAAGCAACTATCACAAGATATAGCAAGTATGAATTTCAGTATTTTATAACAGTTATCAGCTTACCGGTCCAACTAAATCAGAAACATGAGAGACTGTTGTCCCAGAAGCAGCTCCAAGGTAAAGAACACGGGATCCAGGAGACTGAAGAAAACACAAAATAAAAACACACAAAAGATGAAACTATTAACAAGCAAGCTAAAAGGCAATAGAACCTGAATAAGAACAAAATAACAAAGAAGGAGCCATTGAAAAACAGTCCCCTCCCACCCTCCCAGCTGACAGTTAAATCTTCTATCTGTACACCCCACCATAATAAAAAAGATAAGAATTTTTCCCAAAAAATAAGTAGATCGATGAAAACCGTACAATCCATATATTGTCGACACCACTGAGTATTGCTGCTGCCAGTTTTGACCTGAATGGGTTCCACACTCTATATTCAACTTTTGTTCCATCTTCATTCTGGATTTCAAATAAATCAAACAATTGATAATTTTTTTAATCATATGAAAGACAAAAGTAAACAAAAGACCTCAACTCTTTCAGCAGATGATTGGAGATTTAGTATTACATGGTCCCTAACACAAATGTGGTGTCAGGCATGCGTCTCAAGTGTCTAGTTCTTCAGCCTAAAAACTCGACATGGCCCAAAACTTCCGTACAATTAGCTTTTCATAAATTAATATTTTTTATGAAGAATTATATAATGTGAAGATTAAGAAAAATTTAAAAATTAAAAATGCTACATGCTTTAAAAGTATAAAAATATTAATTTTTCCAGATCCCGTCTTCAAAAGATATTTTGGCATATTCTCCAACAAAAAATTATGATAGCATATAGAAATAATCTATTTTTACTACTTATTCCATAAATTTGTCAAAGAAAGAAAATTAGTCATTAATACATTAGCAAATTAGAATACTTATAATTTTCTACTCTCTAATTAGCAGCTAACAAATCCTAAATAAAACAACTAAAAATAAAAGGAAAAAAAAATATCATGTTTCAATACTCAAATGTAAATATATAAGTTTTTGTTTTTTGGAACTATCATTACTACTAGCTTAATTTTGAAAGTTAACGCATATAAATATCATAGAGCTACCATGCTTAACTTAAATATATCAAATCTGAAAATATTAGTTTAAGAAGAAATAAATAAATGTTTATAAATTTTTGTTACGTGGAGTTCTTTGATTTTTTTTTTTAATCTGTAATTCTCATGGAACAAAGGGTACCGTAGAATGTATTTCAATCCTTTAAATATCCCTCCCTGCATCTCTCCCTCTCTCATGAAACAAAGGCTACCAGTCCGTCCACTTGTACTTCTTTTTTTAACCTGTGATTTTTTTATAATAAATACACATTATTTTTAGATGCCAAATGTACTATTGCATGCATAGGGAAATACAACAAGTATATGGAAAGTTAAAACCCCACATGATTCATGCCTATTCTTTTACCTTTGTGGGCAGCCATACTAGTCCCCTCTTTAAATGCCAAATGTATTATCTTATACGAAGGGAAATATAAAAAGCGCTATGGAAAAGTAAAAGCCTATGTGACTCGTGCATGCTTTTTATTTTTCTCTATGTCTTTCTCTGCAAGAAGCCAACTCTAGCCACGTGATCCCACCTTGAATATGAAATGAAATGATATACCTTAAATAATAACCGACATTTTTATTGCAAACAACATGGATACCGTGTCTCACAAACTAGACATTCAATAAATATGGTCAACCTCTCCTTGGAAATGGTAAACATGCCGGTAAAAGTGCCAATGCCGCCCCCTGTTGACACATGTCGAAATGCGACACAAGAGGAAGAGGGAAGTGCCTAGGTAATACTAGTAGAAATGCCAGCAAAAAGGCCATGTTAATGGGCAATTCCACACTAATACACCAACAAGGGAAGCCAAAAAGGGCGCACACATTTCAACAAATGGAAGTGGTGTGCCAAAACTTCCCTTAGGAAGAATATATCCATGGCGCATAGCTTGAAAACAATGTCTCCATGGTGCATAGCTTGATAACATATCCAATCTACTCTACAAGATAATAATACTATAATGCTCATGACTGGAAACTCCAAGGTCATGAGATTCATCACAGTCAAAGAAATGATTGGACACTGACAGAAAGTAGAAAATGGTCGGCTCCATTCTCTCTTCATCATCCAACCATCAATGAGAAGGTGATGACCATGGTCATCATTAAGTGATTTGTGTTGTGCACAGTGCACAGCACACAAGATTAGACACTGACAGATAGTAGAAAATGGTGGGCTCCATTCTCTCTTCATATCCAACCATCAATGAGAAGGTGATGACCATCATGACCATGGACCTTTGATGGTCATAAGAACAACAGTACACTTCCTACAAAACTTACCATGATTGAAACATACTTGATAAATAATCACCCACCTAACACCAAACTTCAAAGGAAACACACACACATGCACGCCCACAAAAACACACACATGTACGCTCAAACATCACATATATACATATATAAATATGGGTATGCATAATCTATGTTGTTTGTCCACTTCCCTTTTCCTCTTGTGTCATGTGTCAACACATGCCAATACTTGGACCATGACAACACAATTTAGAAACTTTGACCATGTGTTTGCCATGTTGGAGGAAAGTTGGTCCCATTAGACACTTTTTATGGACTGTCCCATTTGTGATTTGTCAATGTCTTTTTGCAATAAAAATATCCATCATTATTTAAGGTGAATCGATTAAATTCACATTCTCACATGGTTAGAGTTGTCTTCTCATAGAAAAAAGATAATAGAAAAATAAAAAAGTATACATGAGTCACATGGTGTTTCAACTTTCCATATACTTTGTATATTTCCCTATGTATAAGATAGTACATTTGGCATTTAAAGAGGGGATTAGTAGGCACGAGTCATATGGGGTTTCAACTTTTCATATACCTTTTGCACCTCCCCATGTATAGAATAGTACATTTGGCATCGAGATATAATGCATATTGAAAAAAAAAAAATTGGAAATAAAACCTAAGAAATACCAACCTTATTCAATTAAACAAATATAGAGAAAGATTTAAATAGTGGAAGCACATTCAATGGTAGCCTTCATTCTATGATAACTGAACATAACAAAAAATATCAAATAACTACACATAACAATAATTTATTAGCAACATTTTATTTATTTCTTCTTAAACCAATCTTTTCATTTTTATACATATAATTAAAACAATAACTATATGTATGTGTAATAACTTCAAAATGAAGCCAGTAGTTAATGTCTTAACCATAAATTCAAAAAACAAAACTTATATATATACATTGAATATTGAACGCACAATGTTTTCCCTTTTATTTTTGTTCTCCTTTTATTTTAAATTTTTAATTGAGATTTGTGAGCGGCTAACCATAAACCACATAATGAACATAATCAAAGGTAACTAACAGACAATAAAATTGAATTATAAATATTCTTGTTAGCCATAATATTGTCACTGAGTTTCTTTTGACAACTTTGTTCCATTATTGAAACATATATTATTTCTATATATTATCATAAATTTTTTGTTAAAGCCTATGTCAAAATGTCTTTTAAAGACGGATCTAGACTACACAGCATTTTCTAGTTTTTTAAATTTTTATCTCAGCAGTACACAAATGTTTACAAAAAATTATATTATATCTAAAGATTTATGAAAAGCTACTTGAATAGACATGTGCGGCCTTGTCTTGCTTTTAGGCAAAAGTACTAGACTCAAATTTCACCCATAAAAATCACAAGGTGGGGTGCAGGAGAGACTACAGCTGTTGAGACACATGCTAGACACAACAACTATGCCTTACTACAGATAAAATATAGTCATATGTTTATGTTATGAGTATTCACCTGAACAGCAATTCTTTTCTCACCATAGACCGACTCTCCAGTGACCATGTTCTTTGTAACCAAGGCATCTTCCTTACCCTTGGCAATAAAGACCCCGTCATGGCGATGAGGCTCGACCACAACTTTAAGGCCTCCTCTCATTGAGCCTCGACCACGTCCCCCACGTCCACCACGGGCTCCGCCACCCCGCCCCCGACCACCACGGTCCCCCCCAGGACCACCCCTCCCTCTACCTCTCCCACCGCCTCCATCACCACGACCACGAAATCCGCCACCACCACCACGTCCTCCACCTGGAAAACAAAAATTAGATAACAAGAGATTAGGGTTTACAAATATTGCATAGTGCAGTTAACACATTCAAAAAATATATAAAACATTGCATAGTGAACCTTTTTTTTTTTTGACAGTTATTTACAGAATGAAACTTGAGCTATCAAGTTAAGCAGAAAAACATTATATGTTTTTGAGAAAAGGTTAACTGAACAGAAAAAAACTATATTCTAAAGGAATATGAAGAACATAATAGTTATTTCTTACTTTAGCAATCATAGTTCTCCCATAGGGCCTGGATCATATTGCACCTTTACATCAAGCGAAGTCCTGAAAACCATAACATCCATTATAACTTCTAAGAGTTATAACCACTGTTATGGTAAATAACTAAATACCGCCAAATGACCAAATAGCTCGTGATAGTTGAAAGTAATGTTCACCATAAACTATATGTATGGTTATAACAATAGAGTGGCCTCTAAACCATTACGGTTGGTGAAATTGTTTTATAATTCCGCCATCGAGTTAAAGGCTGAACACAGTTACAACAGACAAATAATTCATGCAATCATTTTTTTCACCTCTTGGAATTAAAAACCATTTTTTTCCCAGTATCCAAGCAATAGGTATTTTTTCTATAAAAGAGCAAGATTCCTGACAGTTTGGACAGCCCCAACTATGATGTGATTATGGCCTAGAACACTACTCGTGCGGAAACAATGGTCAGTTCTAGAAAACGGAGGCAAAAGTGTTTAGAGTTCCGAAGAATGGCCATTGAGTACTGGATGAGAAATTTTGTAATTTACCTTCACATTATGTTTTATGTCATAAAGCAATTGGAACTTGGAAGCAATGAGTCAAAAAACGGTCCGCCCCCAAGACCCTATGCACCGGCGGACTTTTTAGATACCCAAGAGGCCTAGGCATAGGTTTTTTTTTTTAACCAAAAGGTTCAAATAGGTTATGGGGTTATTTACAACCCCAAAGTTAAAAGAACAATTCCATAAACCCTCAATCTCTTAGTTATAAATCAAAAGTATTTTTTGTAGTTTGAATAATCTTTCTAAACTCTTTTTTCACTTACTATGGAATATGGAGAGTTGAGACTATTATTGATACTTCTAAATTTTGTGTGGTTTGAATTTTGAACAAGTTTATTACGATATGTCATATATTTCTATATAAAAAGTATGTTACAACATTTTCAAATGCAGTAAATCACAAAATTGACACAAATATA
This sequence comes from Amborella trichopoda, assembly GCF_000471905.2. The sequence goes on along the minus strand of NW_006494916.1, from coordinate 4,364,732 downwards.
TGCATATATATTATATATCTATAGAATTTGTATTACATGGCCCCCAAGGCTCTGGGCGCCAGGCCAGCCGCCTAACGTTTTTTGAAACCTTGCTTGGAAGGCTAGCTACATTGATTTTTAGTTTCCAAAAACCCTCCACCAGCAGAATTCAAAGAAAAAATTGACTTCTTCACATGATTCCAAAAGTAAATGACTGAGAAAACAGTGCCTTTTCTCAAATTTCATAAAGATGAGAACTTATAAGGAAATATCTCATTAGTTCTTCAGCTTCAATATTTTTATTTTGGCACTTCAACAATCTTTTGAAGAGCTTCTTCCCACTTTTTCCATCCTCTCACTTCTTCCCAAACTTATGAAAAGCTAAGTTTACATCGAATCTCCAAAAACAATATCCCTCTACTACCATGCCAACTTATAGCCAACACAAAAATCAACTAAATAGCATTACCAGGCATCATTTTACTCGATAAAAAAAAATAGACTCATGCAAAAGAAAAATTTATATCTCACCAATCAGTTCCACAAAGTTAACATAATGAATACAAAATGGAAACCAATAATTATCCATTTAATATGTTCAGGAATACAGACGTTATTAGATCAAAGATAAGAAAAACAATAAAAAATAATCCACCTTTAAGAGATTTAGTGAAAACAAGTATCGAATACTGCAGTTTCTTTATCGCATTTCACTTTTTAAAAATTATTATAACTCAAGAAGAAAAACAAACACGAAAAAGATCATCACCTCTTGGGGGCCTCATTGTGTAAAACAAAGTGCAGAACCGGTGTCGAGGTTAGAGAGACTGATACTACTCCAATTTACAGCAAAACCACGGAAAAGGGCTTCCTAAAAGACGCATTTTTAGGTTTAGGGTTTTAGGGCTTTTATAGGAGAAGAACTCCGAGTTGGGGTTTATACAAGGGAGACAGCCTTACAGTGAGGGGAAATGATAACGTGGTCCGGCCGGCTCACTGAAATTGGTGCTCCACGAGGGATATTTTAGGGAAAGGGGGATACAAGGAAATCAATTACCGTGGTCGCAATTAATTTTGACCATTGGATGTAAAATTGGGTGGCTGAATTAATTTTAATGACCAACCTCAAAGTTTAAAATAAATTTTCTCAAATTTTGTGACACACCCAAGCTTTGAGATCTTGTATACAATCCCATAAAAAAATATAGAGAACATTTATTTTTGGTACAAGAATATGAGAGTTATTCTTGTCCACTGGATTCAAATTCTATAACTAAGGCAAATGGTCTTGTATTATATTTCAAGAGAAGAGCCAAAAAGAAATTGATTTGAAGCTCAAAGAAACTGATGGTTTAGAATTGGAATTAAAATTGCTAGAATTTGAGCCATTTGTGTGCTCCTTTTCCGTTCGTAATAATGTTTTAGGGTTGAAATAAAAATGTTACATGTCTCCTGCACCCCACTTATGATTTTGATGGTTGAAATTTGGGGATCAAGTACAAGGTTTTCAATGAAATTAATAATCTTTTAAATAGAATAAAATCTCTCTTTAAGTGAAAGTACATCAAAAATATTTACTTCTAAATTTGAATAGATATAAAGTATTTATTAAAAGAAAATATTTATTTCCAAATATATATTATATTCCAAATTAAATTACAAATGAATATATATAAGCGAGTTCATTAGAATACACCTAACTTTTCAATATACCCTTTTTCAACTATTTCAACCCAAGCTCATGAGTATTTTGATGATATTTTAAAATTAAATAAAAAATGTGGGTTGATCTCATACATCGGTTTTAATAAATTTATTGTATATATACTATAAGAAGAGAATAATTAAATTGGATTAGAATGTAGGTACCCTAAACTCTGATAGGGCTCCTAAATAGTAGTTACTCTACCCTAAATTTCCTTTCTCCATTAGTGCCTTACTCGAGTTAAATGTCACATGTCCCTTCATTATATATATAAAAAACATTGATCAGATGTAGATGAGAAATAGTCTTTGAAATTTAGAAGGATGGAGGTGGAAGAGAACGAAGGTGGTGAGGATGCTCTTGAAGCAGGTGGAGATGTTGTGGTTTCTATCAGGTTGGATCTATCAGGTGGGCTATTGTCAGATGTGAAGTTTCCAGTGGTGGGTTCTTTCTCTCCCCCATCTAATAATATCTTCGGTCTCTCTTATTGGGCTAGAAGGAGTTGGGGTTTATCTTATGCTCCAAAGGTTAAAATCATGGGGGACAAGATCATCTTCTTTCTTCGTTCTAAGGAGGAAGCAGTTTGGGTGTTGAAGAATCATTTTGTCCGTATTAGAGGCAAGCTTTTGTCTCTTGACCTATGGAAACCTGTGTCTCGTCATTCTTATTTATGGAAAGAAAGTCTTTGGATCAGGTTGTCAGGTATTCCCTTCTATGCTTGGTCTATGATGATTGTAAGTTGGCTAATAAGTGTGGGGAGTTTTGTGATATCGATAAAGTTGCTTTTGATGGAGTTGACTTGTGATTTGTTTGTATCTGTAACTGGAAATTGTGTGGGACTTTCATTCGTAAGTCCTTGAGATTGCAAGTGGGACAAGAGTCATTTTTAATTACAGTATTGCAAGAATCGAAGGATTTGTGCAGTGGCCGTATTGGCTTAAAGAGGATTGTACCTCAAGTGTTAGAGGAGGTAGGATAGCAAAAAGTTGTTCGACATCTTAAAGCTGCACCGGTCCAGGCTATTCCAGACTCTGTTTCTCTGCCATCGAATGGGCTCCGGATTTTTCAGGACATGAAAGAGGGAGTTTCAAATTTTAAAAATACGCGAAAGGTGGATTCTTGTGGGTCGTTTAACTGATTGTTTGGTTGGGTTGTCATCGTACATTGCTAGAAAAGTTGAGGGATCACAAGCTGTCACGAATTGTGCACGACCACCAAAGCCAGCAGTTTTGCGTGCACAATGTGACGTCGAAATGGCGGAAGGTGTATCTCTGAGCCACATTTGCTGTCCAATCTTTGAGGGTTGAGATGACGAGGGAGGGGAAGCAATGTGGCAGTTCGTACCATTGTTCTGTCGGCATGCGCGAAGGTTGGAGTCTTCTTCTCCAAGCTTTCAGAGATTACTCTTAAGGCGGTGGATAAAACTCTTTTGAGGGTTAAGGTCCTCGTCGTTGTTTTGTTACTTGCAGGTTATCGCCTCCGATCGATGGTTGCCCTCCAGTTCGTGCACATTCTGCTAGGTATCATGTATCCCCTATGGCATCGTCGAGCAACAAGGAAGTAGCGCCCATCCCATAGGCCGTCCTTTGACCCTCTTATTATCAATCCACTGGCCTTGGTGGTGGTGGATGAGGCGATCCTATTGCAGTGATGGAAGAGGAAACCTTGGAGTTTCCACTTGATGTTGTGTTAGAAGATGGAGGGGCTAAGGGGCCTGAGCTTGCAATGGTGGAAGCTAAAGCGAATGCGCCCCTTAATGTGCTTCATGTTGAAGACCAGCCACTACTCCTGCATCTGACAGCGGCATCTACTGGGGATTCTGTCTCGGCGCCTGATGTGATTTCTTCTCCTTTGCTATCTCCTAAGGGCATTGTTCATGATCAGTGTCTATTGTTCATGATAGTGGGATGGATTTTGATGTGTCCATTGGGGTTGTGTTCAAGGACATTGTTGAGAAACTTAGAGTGGAGAATGCAGGGCATAAAGACATATCTGATGGGAAGGTGAATATATGTGATGCAAGGAAGAAGGATGTATGTGCTGGTGAGATGTCCGCTTCTAAGGAGGTGGTTAGAAAAAAGAAGAAGAAAGAATTTGATGAAGGGCACTATATCATCTGCTCGGTTATTGGCTTGGGGTTATCGTCCTAGTATTGCTCCAGGAATTGTCATTCATGATGAACAGGTGATTGAAGTTAGTTCCTCTCCTTCCTTGTCATCTTTGGAAGAAGCTTTTGATGAGGCTATGGAGGATACGCTGATGCAGGAAGAGACTTATTTTGGCATAGGCAGGGATGGGTTAGGCTCTTCCCTCTCTAAACTTTTTTAATGTTAGTGCTTTCTTGTAATGTAAGAGGTTTGGGTGACCTCAGACGTAAGAGAGACGTCATTTTTTTTATTTGTAAGTATAAGCCTTATGTGCTTATTCTACAAGAAACTAAACTTCCCAATCCCAATTTGTCTGGGGCCAGGGAGGTGTGGGGTCCTGGAGCAGTAGACTTTGTTGGTTTAGATTCAGTTGGGGCCTTTGGGGGATTGTGGGATCCTTCGGTTTTGCTTTCTTTTACTTTGGTTAAAAAATAAATTTTTTTGCTTATGGGCTTTGTGGGTCCAGAGGCTGATTTTCAGTTGGGTTTGATGAATGTTTACGATCCCCATACTGATGCTCAGAAGAAAAGTTTCATTACTGATATGTCTGATGTTACTTCTCAATTTGATTATGATTATCCTATATGCATTGGGGGGGGGAGGGGGAGGATTTTAATTCCACTAGGTAGCCAGAATAGAGTTCTCATGGTGGGGGGATTACTGCTGTTATGCGCCTTTTTAACCATTTTATATAGTCTCGTGCTTTGATTGATCTGCCCATTTCTCGCACGACTTTTACTTGGACTATTGGAAGTATCTCTAACTTGCCAATGTCCAAGATTGGCAGGTTTACGGTGTCTGGAGAGTGATTTGAATTTTTTTCCTTAGCTTCTGTCAAAGTTGTCTTTATACTTTTTTCTGATTATACTCTTATTTTGCTATCTTCTAAAGTTTGGTTGGGGGTCATAAACCTTTCAGGATGGAAATAAGGTGGCTACAGGAAAAGGAAGTGGTTAAGTTAATAAGAAGTAATTGGGAGAATTATATTTCCTTTAGTTCTTTAGACTTCCAAATACATAAGCTCATGAATATTAAACATAAGCTTATTGATTGGAAAAGAGTTAAGTACTTTTATGTCAAAAAGAAGATTGACGTTGTTTTGAAATGTATAGAGGAGGTTGATGAAGCTATGCAATAGTTTGGGGTCTGGTCTGAGGAGCTAGCTATGTCAAGAAGTGTCAAAATGAATGAGCTTCAAGAGCTTAGAATAGTGGAAGAGGTGTATTGAAAACAAAGATCTAGAGTTAAATGGCTGAATGAGCGAGATTTGAATACCAAATTCTGTCACGCCATAGCTAATGCTCAAAGACGTCAAAATGATGTTTCTGTTCTCTTAATTCAGGGAGTGGATTCTGATAATATTGAAGGTATGTCCCAAGCTATTATTAGTCACTTCCAAGATGCTTTCTTCTCAAAAGTCAAAGGCACCCCCAGGCTTAGTAGGGTGGGATTTAAAGTCCTTCCCTCTAATTTGATTCCTATATTGGATAGGGATGTCTCTTTTGAAGAGTTAAAAAATGCTGTTTTTGCTCTCCTGGGCGATAAAGTCCCTGGTCCTGATGATTCCCTCTAATCTTTTTTCAAAAGTTTTGGAATTTGATCAGTGGTGAGCTCTTGGAAATGACTAGGTGATTCCTTAGGAGATGACACCTTTTTAAAGCAGTGAACTCCACCTTTATTGCTCTGATCCCTAAAAAGTTAATTATAGCCAATTTGGAAGACATCAAACTCAGTAGCATGTTGACGAACCTCTACAAAATAGTGGTTAAGGTTTTGGCTGAACTCTTGAAGGTGGTTCTACCAGTCATTATTTATGGTCCCCAATTTGCCTTCATCAAATATAAGTTGATTTCTGACAGTGTTTTGATTGCACAAAAGTGTATCCATTCACAAATTCTTTGTGGAGGGCCTAGAGTGGGGTCAAACTAGACATGGAAAAGGCTTATGATAGGCTGGAGTGAAATATTTTATCAGAGATAATGAAGAACATGAGTTTTAGCGATAAATGGAGACAATGGATATTTGGCTGCCTATCCTCAGCCCATATATCTATTTTGTATAAAGAAAGTCTGACTGGGTTCTTTAAGGCTACTCGGGGTCTTTGCCAAGGGGACCCTCTCTCTCCTTCCATCTTCCCTATTTATGCTGAATGTTTCAGTTTAATGTTGTCTAATGTTGCAAGGAGTATACATTTTTTGGTTTCCAGTTGCCTAATGGAGGACCTTGTATTTCCCACTTGCAATATGATGATGACACACTGTTATTTTGTGAAGCTCAGATTGCTCAAGTTAGCAATATTGCAACTTTTTTAAGTTGCTGTGAAGTTGCCTTAGGACTTAAGGTTAACTTTGGAAAAACTGCAGTTGTTGGCTTGATTTGCAGTGATGAAGTGATAAGTTCAATGGCACATGTTCTAGGGTGCAAGGTAGAGAAGTTTGCAATCATGTATTTGGGAATGTCAATCTCGGATGACCGACTATTAATTGCAGTTTAGAACAAAATTCTTCAGCGAATCCAAGTGAAGCTTGGCTTGTGGAAGTTTAAATATCTCTCATTTGGGGGTAGGTTTACTCTGATTAAGGCATGGTTGTCGAACTTACCTATATATCAAATGTTAATCTTACAGATCCCTTCTTCGGTGGCTAGGAGAATTAAATTGATGATGATAAACTTTCTGTAGGGGTCCTCTGCGGAGACGAGGAAATTCCATCTTCTTCAATGGGATAAAGTGTAAACGCCCAAAAGGGAGGGTGATCTTGAGGTTAGGAAAACTATTGTTATTAACCAAAGCTTGTTCTGTAAATGGCGGTGGAGGAATTTAACTTGCAAATATCATATCTGGTACAAAGTTATTGCTTCAAAGTATGGAGGTGACAGATTTGGTATGTGGGTGGGTACAAGAAATGGGGTTAGGATAATGTCTTCATGCTGGAGATCGATTTATAATTGTAAAGCCTTGATTTACAAAGACATTTGTTGGATCTTACACAATGGCACCAATATTTCATTTCGACATCATAAGTGGTTGGGGGGATGCTCATTTGAAAATAGTTTTTCCTTTGATTTTCCAAAGAATGGCTAACCCTAATGTTATAATCTCTTATCTCTATGAGTGTAGGGGTAATCATATTCTTTGGAATATCGACCTTCCTTATAATAAAATTCTTGATACTCTATTTTCTGAACTCTTTGGTTTGCTAATATTAATGGATGGAGTTTATATCCCTCATAATGCCGTGGATGAGGTCGTTTGGGAGATCGATAAGGATGGAGATTATTTGGTGAAGTCTATGTACTAGCTGCTCTTCCACGATAGGTGGCGGTGGTTTAGGCCTGAATTTATCATCTTTTGGAGGTGGCCTTTACTTCTTAAGGTGCGAGGTTTTTTATGGCTGACTGTTCAAAATAAGGTGCTGACGGTAGATAATCTTATCAAATAAGGGAAAAATATTGTCAAATGTATGTCTTCTGTGTAAGGAGGATGGGGAATCTGGAGATCATCTTTTTCTGCACTGTTCTTTTACCTATCGCATTTGGAGTATGTTCTTTGACCTGCTTGGGATTGCGATGATAATGCCACCAAGTGTTGTAGGTATTTTACAAAAATTGACGCTATGCTTACCTCGGATTGGCGTTATTATTTAGCAAATCACTAGAAGCGTACTTTTATGGGAAATCTGGAAAGAGAGGAATATAAGAGTGTTTAAGGGGATTAGATTGCCTTTTAAGATAATATGAGAGAAGATTTTCATGCTATTTGGCTATATCTTTCGATTACCAATGTTGGCCAAGATATTTCGGATTTAGCTATTAAGAGAAATTTAAAGATTTTGTTCCAGCTGGGTTTTTTAAAGTGTAGACCAAAAGGAAGATGGGTGGCCCGGTCTTTGGGGTTCAAGCTAAACTTGGATGGCAGTTCATTAGGAAATCCAGGTCGTGTGGGATTTAGTGGTGTGCTTAGGGATTGGCTGAGAAATGTTATCGTTCTTATGCTGGTCCTCTTGGGGTGCGTACTACTAATTATGTTGAGCTATATGCATTTTTCTATGACTTACGTATCTTTGTGTCAAGAAACTTGGAGCATTACTGCGTCCTAGAAGGGGATTCCATGAACGTCATCAAATGGTATAAAGCGGAGCAGAAGCTGCCTTGGAGTTCAAATCTCTGCTTCTTCAAATCTTAGACCTCTCTAGTCCTTTTTCTTTTTCTTTTGAACATGTCTATAGGGAAAGCGAATGTTATGACTGATCTCTTGCTAAAGGGGATTCTCTCCTTACTAAGATTCTTGTCTCTAACTCTGTAATCTCATTTTAGTGGGTTCCATGAACGTCATCAAATGGTGTAAAGGGGAGCAGAAGTTGCCTTGGAGTTCAAATCTCTGCTTCTTCAGATCTTAGACCTCTTTAGTCTTTTTTCTTTGCCTTTTGAACATGTCTATAGGGAAAGCGAATGTTATGACTGATTCTCTTGCTAAAGGGGATTC
>NW_006494916.1:4295003-4350300 GCF_000471905.2 Amborella trichopoda | reverse complement strand
TTTTATGCGGATTCGCACGTCGTACACTTTGGATCGACTAACCCAGTTGTACATTAAGGAAATAGTGCGGTGGCATGAAGTTTCGGTCAGTATTGTATCGGACAGGGATACTCGGTTTACTTCTAAATTCTGGGCTAGGCTACAGTCAGCGATGGGGACGAGACTCACCTTTAACATTGCCTTTCTCCCCCAAACTGATGGACAATCAAAGAGGACCATCCAAACTTTGGAAGATATGATAAGGGCCTGTGTCATTGACTTTACAGGAAGCTGGGATGACCATTTACCCCTGATTGAGTTTGCTTATAATAATAGCTTCCAAGCCAGTATTCAGATGGCACCATATGTAGCCCTGTATGGAAGGAAATGCAGGTCACCCATCTGTTGGGATGAGGTGGGTGAAAGAAAGCTTTTGGGGCCAGAAATTGTCCAGATAACCACAGATAAAATAGCATTAATTTGTGAAAGGCTCAGGACAGCTCAGTGTCAGGAAAAGAGTTATGCCGATAACCGAAGGAGAGATCTTGAATTTGAGGAAAGTGATCGAGTTTTCCTAAAAATCTCACCAATAAAGGGCATTATGAGATTCGGCAAGAAAGGAAAGTTGAGCCCACGTTACATCGGACCATTTGAAATCCTGGAAAGAATCGGAAGTGTCGCTTATAGACTTGTCTTACCACCCGAATTGGCAAATGTCCATAATGTCTTTCATGTATCTTCACTACAAAAATGTCAGCCCGACCCATCCCATATCTTGAAATATGAACCTTTACCGATCAGAAAGGACTTATCCTTCATTGAGCAGCTAATTTTGATACTAGATAGAAGGGTGCAAGTGTTGCGCAAGAAGGAGATTCCTTTGGTCCGTGTATTATGGCAGTACCATTAAAGAGAGAAGTCGACTTGGGAACGAGAAGACGATATCAGAGAAAAATATCCCTATCTTTTTCAGTAATCAGGTACACAAATTTAGAGGACTGAATTTCTTTAAGGGGGGAAGAATGTAATAATCCTAAAATTTACAAAAAAAAAAAAAAAAAAAAAAAAGAAAGGAAGAAAAGGAAAATAAACTTTTAATAAGTGATGGTCTATATGAGCATGATGGTCCTTAGGGACCATCACCAATTTCAAAAGCTTTGGTTTGAATTTGTTTGTTTGCTTCTGCCTTGCCACGTCTAGTGGACATGGGCTATAAGCGTGCGAGAGGTAATATAACGGTTACACCTCGTGTGTGTGAGGTGTAACTTACTAAAATATTATAATAAAGCATCGTAAGAGTTTAAATACGAGAGGCGAGGACTCCCACCCTAGAACACTTCTAACACCTTTCTCTCTCTAGTCGAAACACAGTGAGCTCTTCTCTGTAGCCGAATTTTTATCGGAAGCTCCCTCTCAAATATTTTAGGTAAGTGACTTCATTATCTTGAAAAATAATCCGTTCTTTTTTAAAATGAAATTAAATAATTATTTCTGCTTATTATCATGAATTTTAGGCGCGATAAATTTTATGCGCAAGCGACCTCATTATTTTGAAAAATAATCTTTTTAATAAAATTGTGATATTTTATCTATGTTAGAAATTTTAAATGCTGTAAATTCTTAGAAATAAATTTATTTATTTATCTTGTCTATTGTTAGAAAATTTTAGATACTGTAAAATTATTAGAAATAAATGTAATATTTCTGCTTTTAGTAAAATTGTGAGATTTCTTTATACTGTTTTTGAATATTTAGACATTGTAAATTTCATGTGCAAATGACTGCCTTATTATCTAAAAACTGATATTTTTGTAATTGATTATAGCATTGTCTGTGAAATATGTATTTGCCAATTGACATCTCATAAATTGTGATAATTCCGTATTTTTTAAATTCTGTAAGAGTTTTTCTATACATATTAAATTGGCAATTATGCTAGAATGTCTTTACGAACGACTACCTTTCTAAATTTAAGCCCAAGATATTTGATTGGTTATTTTTTAAATGTTATTGAAAGTGACTGTTATTAATGGTTTCAGTGAAATTCATATTAATGATTTCAGGTATATGTTGAGTACATGATATTGCTGCTTTCGAATGTTTAAAGAGATTTAGAAATATTTTAAGTATGCAAGTGGACTCATCCGGTTCGCCAGTGAGGTATAAGTGGATCTATCCGGGACGTCGGTAGGGATTAAGTGGACTCATCCGGTACACCGGAGAGGTATAAGTGGACCTGTAGGGATTAAGTGGACTTATCTGGGATGCCGATAGGGATTAAGTAGACCCATCAAGACGCTAATGAGGTATATAGGTGACCTACTTGGGATGCCAGTAGGGTAATTTTGTTAAATCTTTTGAATTATGCACTGACGATAAAATGTTATATGCATTTCAATCATTTGGATTATGTTTAATTGTACATTTCTGAAAGTGAAATTGTTATCTATAAATGCTTGTGCTCGCATTGTTTTTAATTGACCTCCATTTTGAAAGTTCGTTTATATCTTTCAATCATGATTATTTTTTTAGGATTATGATGATCACTTACTGAGTAGCCAAACTCATCAAACTATGGTAAACATTTTTTTCAGGATAACTGCGGTTTCATTTTGAGTGCTCGTCAATGGCAACTTTGGAAGATATTGTAGTTGTGCCTAAGCTTTTTTTTGTTACTTTGTAAGAATTCGCCACTGTAAATTTGTCCTATCAAGAGATGTATATATGTTTTGATTGTCACATCTCAGGAATATCAGTATTGTAAATTATCGGGGTGCGACATAAGCAGTAAAGGTAACTCTTTAATCATCAAGCAAACTGTCAACCGTCCACACTCCTTAAAATGTTGTATATATACTTTAGATTATTTTTAACGAAGTTCTCATAAGGATTTCTTACTAGGGGTTGGCCATGAATATAATTTAACTCCAACTTCTCTGTGTTTATAAAGGGCAATATTCATCCCATGGCTCCAAGTCTTTTGGAAGTCTTTCACAATCTAAAGAAAATAGGTATTAACACAACGAGATACATAATATGCGTCCAGGAGCAGATCTCTTGAAACATATGTCACGAGTCCAAGTTGGGTAGTCTTCGTTGGCTTGAAAATATATGTGGCCGCTAGCACTTTTCTTCGCAACTAGCTCCCCCATCAATCTACAGCTCGAAAGCCGGAGTGCGCTAGCACCTAACAAACTAGGAGATATCTATTCTCTCAATGTGGTAGGGGGGGCACGTATCCTCCACCGAGCTTATGTTTGAAGGATTTGGTATCCAAGGCATTGCAAACTCCCACACCATAGAATGTCCATGGTAAATAATGGAGTAGTGGTAGCTCACAAGCTATCTTGCGATAAGGTCCAAGGTAAATAATGGAGTTGTGCTAGCCCACAAGCTATTTTGTGATAGTGGTCCAATGCAAATTCGTCTTTTTCCACTTCTTTAACTATCATGGGGATGAATACAAGCCATGGGTAGACACCCTGATCCTAATTAAGATAATTGTAGGAAAATCTAAGTGCCTTCGGGACACCTACCTTACAATCTGAACTATTTGGAACTCCAAAACTGTACCCTTCTACCCATACCACCCCAAAATTGTACCCTTCCATCTTGCAATAAGGTCCAAGGTAAATAATGGAGTTGTGCTAGCTCACAAGCTATATTGTGATGGTGGTCTAGTGCAAATTTATCTTTTTCCACTCCATTAACTATCATGGGGATGAATACAATCCACGTCATATTAGGGTAGACAACCTTGTCCCGATTAAGATAATTGTAGGAAAATCAAAGTGCCCTCAGGACAACTACCTTAAAATCTAAACCACTTGGAACCCCAAAACTGTACCCTTCTACCCATACCACTCGACAGAGTTTTCAATGGGACTCGACCCTGAATTTGGAACTTTGAAAGGCATATTGACAGTCTAAGATCGGCTGCAAGACAAGAGGAAATATGAAGTAAACAGTCCAGAATCAGAGAATAACTTAGTATGGAGTATGGGGGCAAGATGTCGGGCTAACACGAGTCCATATGGGGGCAAGATGTCGGGCTAACACGAGAGTTAATTCGTCCGAATCTCCTAACTACAACAACCCCTGCGCCAACGAAACTCACATAGGCGGTGGCTCGTCGCCGAATTAGCACGTCAACTGACACCTCGAAATGCGGATACCCTAAAGCACTTGGCAAAAGTCACGCACTTGAGTTGATTCTGAACCGGCATTGACTCCGAGTGGTGAGCCTACAGGCCCGAACCTTTTACCTTCTTTTGACCTCGGTTTTGAAACCTTATTCCAGACTTCCAATTCGGTTTTGAAACCTTATTCTAGACTTCCAATTCAAACTTAAAAATGAAATAAGATGGGTTTAGAGGGACAATAACTTAATAAGAAAGTTTATTTCTTTCTCTCTCTTACTTCTATCTTTACCAATAAATTTCTAAAAATATCTCTCTCACCTCAAATAATTCATATAATCTCTAACCTAAAATATTTTCAAGAATCTCTCTCTAATCTAAAACATCTCACTAAAGTGTAGGACAAACATTAAGAAATGGTACCTCTATAAGGCCAAATGGACGGAGGAAATAATTCCAAAGAAATACCATTTCTATTCTTTAAAAAAAGGAAAAGTCTAGTTTCATGATAATATTTATAGTTGAGAGTAGCAAATCCTAAAATTTTATAAAATCCATCTATAAGATTGATTTTGATGGGGGACGCAAGTATAGATGAGTCGGCTAATTCAATTAATATTTTTCTTAATTATATTATTATATAATTTACAATATAACTAAAAGTTACGGTTCATAAAGTCACATTCATCTATTATGAAACAAAAAGAAAAGAAGAAAATAAAAATTGGTATATAAAATATTTTTATATTGATATTGATTTTATGATATTATAAATACTATATATTTGTAAGGATAATATTATTATAACATATTCAATATCATCATCATCATTATTATTATTATTATTTAAAATACCATGTCAATGAATCATCAATGACGAGCGAACACTGGTAAATCCTCCCAACTTACAAATGTCTCAAAATTGAACAAACAATTTAATTTTTTAAGAGCAAGATCTAATTGACAAAAAAAACTTAAAATTCATTTTTTTTTCTTCTTTTGATGATAATCATATGGTGATCCTTAGATGGTTCCCAAAAATCCAGACCGACAAAAATCCTCCCAAATATGTCTTTTAAGTGAAAGAATAGATACGCAATATGTTATTGCCCGAGTATAGTATACACGATTTACAATAAAAACATTTACCTTTACTATAAGGGCACAATAATGTTTAGGCTTAGATTTGAAATCAGGCAGCTAGAGTGTTTTACTGAATGAGCTAATATATCAAAATTTGTTCAAACAATGTGACACAACCCAAAATATTATATTTAAAATTTACGGTTAGGAGAGATTGTGACTTCCTCATACATGGCATAAAAAATATACAATCCCTTAAAAATGATAAGCCGACTTGGGAATTTTGGGGTCCATCAAATGCCCTTACTATTTGATCCACATGGCTAAAGAAACAATATTGTGCACATATTGTTCCCACATCAAGGAATGTTCATTAGAAAGTGAGCTTTTTTGAATGAAAGTTATACCACAAGGGTAAGTATTTTCATTCTAAAATAGATATTCATAGCACGACTTCAATACCATCTTGTAAGAAATTTAATTAGGTATCCATATTTTCTCACGTTTTAATCACTCGAATAATATAGTATTTATTAAATTACATATAATATTAATTATAGTTATACTAGTTTTTACTATTAAGTCCTTTCAAAATTTTAAACTACATCGTATTATATTTACTATAAAATTAGAACACCAATTTTTAAAAAATGCCCCACGTCTTTTAATTCTAGTGTACAAATGACTTATTTATTTTGGATTATGAATTTTTATAGCTTGAAAAATGCAATATATACTTATTTCTCCATTTTTTAAGATTTTTAAAAATTACAAAATATCAATGTTGCACCCTAGCCATTATGCCACTGCAGTCATGATACTTCTTGATTGTGATATTTGTATAAATCATAATATAGTCACTTTGCTACAAATGTGTTTTAAGTTTCAAGATCATTTATATTTTTTAATTTTGTACTTCAATTTCTTTTGAATTTTATTTATATCCAATATTATTTGTTTTAAAACATAATTCTTAATGGAAATCTCATTTTCTTCAAATAGTTTTTGACCAATTACCAAATTTCTTGTAACGAAGTTTTAAATACTTCAACTAAATTGTGATGTTTTTTTCTTAACGAGTAAGAGTTTTTTTAAAAAATAACTATATATTTTCTATTAACTCTTATACTTCTAAATATAATGAATTTCTGAAAGTTCTGTGTGCAATATTTTCTAATAATTTGTTAAGCGTTTAAAATAAAATTTTTGTATACTACAAGGAAAAATAATACTAGTTCTAAAGTTTTTTTAAATTATTGATTCTAAATTTTCATGGTTTTTAATTATTTAACATGATATATGTAAGGCATAGTTTGCACGAGGCTGAATTTTTATCTATAGGGTGTAGTTTGCACAAGGCTACAACATTAAGCAATCAAAGTAAGATGCACCTCCAATTTTGGTGATGAAAATTCTTAGGAGAATCTATTTTCATCTCTAATTATAAAATTTTGAGCTCCAAAAATTGTTCAAATAAAACATATCTATAAGCACATTAAAATCTTGAAAATTGGCAATTCATATAATATGTTGCAAGATGTATTATTTTTTGGACTTCAAAACTTTTTTTTTTTTTTAATATATCCATACACTTCGATGTCTAGATGATCAATCGGATGGTTTTGACATCAAAGCAGCCTTCGATGAAATTTTTTGAAGTGCAACTTAATTCTTTCAACCTCATAATATAAGGTTGTGGCCCTAAATAATCAAATTAAAGTGCACTTAAAAGCCTCAATTCAATTATCTTAACCTCAAAATATATAGACATGAGAAAAAATAGATTTTAGGTCTTAGAAATAATACATCTTGTGATGAATTATCTAAGCCATCAATTTTTAATATTTTTAAGTGTTTATAGATCTGCTCAATCTGCACTATTGTTTAGGGCTGCACCTTATATAAACTTTTTTATATAAGGCTGAAAGAATTAAGGTGCATTTCAAAAATTAAATCTTCAAAGGCTATTTTGATGTTAAAAACCATTTGATTGATCATCTAGATATTGAAATGTATGGATATAAAAAAAAAAGGTTTTTAAGTACAAAAAATACTACATCTTACACTTTCGATATCTTGAGTCAATAATCCAGGAAAATAAAAAAATTGAGGAAGACATCACACATAGAATTAGAGCTGAGTTGGCAAAGTAGAGATGTACAATCGGAGTTTTATGTGGGCTAGCTATGTGCAACACAAACCTAAAACAACACCGGTTAGAATATAGAAGTTGATTCAAGTAGAAAGCTAAAAAATGGCAAGGGATATGGCCAAAAGAACAAGGTTGAAGTTACGATCATTGATAGAGCTGAATGGTAGACCATAATTTATGTGGCCAACTTCAAATAATTGGAAAAAAACTTTGATGATGATTGATATAAAATAAAATTTTATAATTAGAGATGACAATAAATTTGCAAGCCATCACAAAAACCTTCGATACTAAACAACACATTTTGGCTCTATTAGAAGGTCCGCCTTACTTTGATTATTTAGGGCCTCAGCTTTATACAAATCACAAGTTACTGTATATGTATCTATGTAGGGGCACACTTTTGCGTGGGGCTAGCCCGCACAACTTGTCCACCGTCCAATCAAATTGGATGGCGATCATTGCAAGATTTCAGTCCAACCACAAAACAATTATTTTTACGTAATCACGGTTTCTATAACTCCATGTGAAATTAATTTCCTCTTAAAAATCTGTTTTTGAAATGGATTTTTTGACCCAATTTTTTGGACATATAATTTATAACATGAAGATCACCATATAGAAAAATAAGTAAATTTAAAAATAAAAAATAATAATTTTAAGAAGTCAAGTCCATCTCTAACTATGCACGCTTTGTACCTCCGGGTCGCAAATGTAGAAATCCGTCCCCCGACGCATGGAGTAATTTTCCTTATCTCCTATTATTTCCGTATATTGTTGAATTATGCCAGACGCGCGAGCTCGTTACCGGGGAAATCATCCACTATATATACTCAATCTTATTGTCTTATTTTGCAGTTTCAGTCTCTTGTACAGTACGGTTCTAGAGAGAGAGAGATCATCCATGCATCAAGCGTTCTAGAGAGAGAGATTTTGGTACCTTTGCGCTCTTGTGTGGTAAAAGATTGACCCATTTTATTTGTTTTCTTGATTTTTTTTCGTTGTTTTATTTACTAGGGCCAAATATTTGGAATTTTTCGTTGTTTTCTTTTCTATGGCTAAATATTTGAAATTTTGTTTTCGTGATAAAGGTGACGACAGTGTTCCAAAAAAATTTCTGGCCTCTAGATCTAATTTTTTGATAGGTTTTAAATGAACCTAAAACTGATTATTTCTAAAATAATCTAAAAAATGGCTGTCCGCTTTGATATATTTGGATTCTTTGTTGATGTTTAATTTCTTTTTGAAGGTATGGGTTTTTATGTGATCCACGTTTTCTTAGCGGTTAATGGAATTCTACGGTTGTTTCAGAATGAAAGGAGTGGTGTCTCTTACCAAGTTTTGTCTTCTTATTTATGTGTCGATTCTGATTTAATACAGCTTCTTGGTTGTGTGATCATGAACGAATTTACATGTTTTGTGAATGTCTTATGGGTCTGCGCATTTATTGTTTATTTTCTCTTACAGTGTACAAATTTCAATTTATGTGTTTTTGTTCTATTGGTCTTCAAATTCTAGCATTTATATCATGAATTGATTAATTCGTTCACCTTTACTTAGTTCTTCTTGTTGATCAGATGGAGAGATCCTTTATTCATTGTGATATTCTGCAAGTATTTAAATGAAATAAATTGTTTGAAAATTGGTTAAAATCTCATTGTTTCTATATGGTTTAGGTATTTTAGGCTTACTTATAGTTACATAACCCAGACTTCCTTCATAATCAAGGGCTTTATGTCAGGTGAAAGATTGAATTTCAATTCAATGTGAACTGTAGTTTGTTGCCTCTGATGATCAGAATAAGTTTTAGACAATATTTGGAAACCCTAGAAATACATCTGTGTTTTTGTTGCCAGTGGAACGCTAGGTTTCCATGGGAATTACTTTTTTTATTTTTTTGAGAGAGAAGTCGAGATAGTCCTTTTTTTTTTTTGAGAGAGAGAGGGTTCCTTTTGAGAAGTATGGGTTTACTATTGTTGACATTTTATTGAATAAATGTTGATTTTTTTTTCCCATAATACAATTGAGGGGTTAGTGCAGCTTAATGATGTTGCGTGATCTGATTCTCTAGGGACCCATAAGACAAGGTAGTCTATAATGGACACTGGAGGAAGCTCTCTTCCTTCAGGCCCTGACGGGGTGAAGCGAAAGGTCTCGTATTTCTATGACCCAGAGGTCGGGAACTATTATTATGGTCAAGGTCACCCCATGAAGCCCCATCGAATCCGTATGACCCATGCCCTTTTGGCTCATTATGGCCTCCTCCACCAAATGCAAGTTCTCAAGCCCTTCCCTTCTAGGGATAGGGATTTATGCAAGTTCCATGCTGATGATTATGTTGCTTTTTTGAGGGGTATAACTCCTGAAACTCAACAAGATCATATGAAGGCATTAAAGAGGTTCAACGTGGGAGAAGATTGCCCGGTTTTTGATGGTCTTTACTCTTTTTGTCAAACTTATGCTGGTGGATCAGTTGGGGGTGCTGTGAAATTGAACCATAGGCTCTGTGATATTGCCATCAATTGGGCTGGGGGCCTTCACCATGCCAAAAAGTGTGAGGCTTCAGGGTTTTGTTATGTGAATGATATTGTGTTGGCAATTTTGGAACTATTGAAGCAGCATGAGGTTAGTACCAAATAGGTGAATCATAGTTTTGATTGGACTCAATTCTTTATGTGATCGTTCTTTTTTGTTATTAATCGTCTTTTATGCAATTGTTGTTGTGAGGCTCTTTTTCCTTTGAAATTTTGAATATGTGTTTGTTTTTGTATAACCTTCTTTTTTTATTTGTTGTCATTGCACTGGCACTCTCAGCTTGATCTCTTAAAAGTTTGTTTCTGATCTCGTTATCCTCCTTTTTCGTTTTCTTTTTCAAATTCATTTTCTCATTCTTTTTATGTTTTGTTTTGTGTTCATCTTGTTGGTCATGGCGTTATTATCTATGATTTTCCTCCAATTGGGGCCAACTTTTGTCATTATTAAATTGACATCCGCCCACACACACACATTGGGTGGGTAAGCGAGGTCCCCATACCCATAACCTTGAGGTCGCAATGACAAGTGTCTTCCAATTGAGCTACCGGCTTGAAAATGAATGAAATTCATATATTTTCATGATCCAAATTTACATTGCTTCCTTATTGATTTTCTTAGTAGGTTTTTTGTATGTAATTCTTGGAATGTTGGTAGACATTTAGCTGCTTGTAGCTTGCATGAGTTTAATCACAATTTTGTTTTGGAATTCAGATTAGATCGATTAAATCACTTTTCTAACCTATCATAAAGTACTAATTATGTTCATGGGAATGAAGTTTTAATTATATCACTAAGCATGAATTCTGTCACAAATTTTCATACTGTCTCATCAATGGGTGCAAAACCTTGTTCACATGGTTGTGTGGTTGGGCCACAAAGACAATATTATTTTATAATTCATCTATCAAAAACCAAAAGCATTATTTAACTCTGGAATTGATTCAACGATTCGAGCATGGCCCTTTTAAGACAAAGTTTCCCTCATTTTGAAGCATATGCAATGCAAGAGACATTGGCTGTTATTTCTTTTACTTGAATGGATGTGCATCTGGAGTATATCTGATCTCAAACCTTTGAATACGATTCTCACAAGCTTCTTTTGTAGATATGTTGGATGTCTGTTAAGCCAGACATTTGATCTCAAAAGTTTCTAACTTGAGTGAAATGTACAGCAATAGTCAAATTTAGCATGGACTCTGTGATCTTTTACACAATAGCTTAGTTCCCACCATGTTACTGAATTGCCTATCATAGTAATCTGTGATTGCTATAGAGAGTTGTGTTCCTTGAAATGAATCATATCTCTTTAATAGTGTAATGTGTTAGAAATTGCAAAGAGTGAAACCTGGGATATCACCTAGGCCATGATTGTGTTCCAAGCCTAGCAGACTCAATAAGAGTTAGCCTAGTATAGTGAAAGAAAACCAGGACTCAGTCTGGTCTCTTATGACTCGTCCAAGACTCAATGACCTTCCAAAGCAAGTAGAAACTCTCATTTGATAGAAAAACAAGAGCTTATAAGTTATTGATTGTGTTAGGAATGGAAATATAATCGAACCACATCATACCAATAAAATTAGCTGTTAGGTTCTTTGTGCATAAAAGTGACATTTAGGTGGTTCTTGTCGGATTTCACACCAAGAAAATGTGGTTCTTATAGTGTTTATGTTGGAAGAAGCAGTTTCTAGTTCCGTCATTTCCATATCAGTACCTTGTGCCATGGGCATCTGCTATTTTATTTACCCCAAATAGTTGGGATAAGGCTCGGATGATGATGATGAAACATAATGGGAAGAAGTTGTAGAAGGAGTCCATGGTTATATGATGACTTGGTTGTTGCAAACTTTTCATTTCTCTAAGGCCTAGGGATGTTCTGGTAATTTTTCAGAAGTAGTTTCATAATTTCAGGGGCTATTCG
This sequence comes from Amborella trichopoda, assembly GCF_000471905.2. The sequence continues at coordinate 4,338,494 of NW_006494916.1, read as the reverse complement.
CATGACAGTTAATTCTATTAGGAGTAGACTACCGTAACTAAAATTAATGCACTCTGCATAATATTATCTTGTTAGCTTTTTGGTACATACTCTATATTATGAATAATATAATTTAACTGTTATTTGATACTGTGGGCCATCACTTAAAGCTAATTACTAGTTTGGCAATTTTCAGCCAGATGTAAAGCTGCCTGTAAGTTCATCACAAATAAGTTATGATGGACATACCAAACAGCACGTTATTGAGTATCAAGTTTAATTTTATCGAAATAGTGAATTATCAATGATAATGAGTACATCCAAACGCGCCCTTACTTTATATTTCATATCATTTAGTTAAGCTTTAAGTCAAAGGCTGATATAATATGTAGTCTTTCATGTATTGTATTTGTTCCTTAGAACTGCCTTTTATATCTCAAATTTCAAACTGGTAGGACTCAGCTTAGTCCTGATCCAAGTGGTGTTGTGCAATTCCTGAGTCAGCTTGCTGAGTTTGAAACAATGATTGGGATTGAGCAGCCCAGATGAGGCGAGATCTTGTATGCTGTGCACATTAGGAGTACCTATAATACGAGGCTTCCAGCTCTTAGTCACCGGAATTGCCCAACCAAGGGGTCGATTCTGCTCTGGATTCTTGCTCCTCTGCGATTTTTAAACTTTGGAATCTCTATCCTTCTTACTAGGGGGTTGAGATCTTGAGTTGCAAGTGTCCAGATTCTCTAGAACTATAGTATAACAATATCGTATAGTATGAGAGTGTGGTATAATATAGTAGTGTAGTACAGCAGTATAAAGATTATAGTAGTGTGGTGTAGTATGATATTTTTTTTTGAAGTATAGTACATATTGTATTTGTATATAGTAGATTCAAATACATAGTATCATATAACATAGTACTGCAGTGTAGTGTAGCAGTTTGGTATTGTATATATTTCAGTCATATATACAATACTACTATACTAATTGAGTATTCTTGGGAACATTGATTTTAACCAGTTGGGGTTGGTTACGTTTGGATTGAGCTCCCCCACATACTTGGGATCGAGATACCTAGATTTCAGGGTATATAGACCTCGATCCCTATCATAAGGGGCTTCCTGCTTGTCATGATCTTGTGGTTGTGATCCCTATCTTGATCCTGATCCTGGTCTTGGATATTTTTCAACCCTGATCGCAACAACTATATCCAGCTTATGCTTTTTATTTGAGCATCGTTCTAATAAACCGAGATAGAGGGTTCACAACTTGATCTAAAAACTATGATTTTATCAGTCAACATAAAGTTTCAATTGGTATTTTTGCTTTCTTCTGCTCATTAGTTTTTGGTTATGGGAAATATAGGGAAAATCTAAGAAATTAGGAGCAACTAATGAGAACGTTTCAGTAGGCATTGTTAGCATATGTAATAGTTGAACGCCTGGCTGGTGTTCAAGGTTCAAGCCCTAGTGGGAGGGTTCTTCTATAGGCTCTGATACCATGTTAGGATCAGAATTACTTGTGCAGAATTTTTATCAAGGAAAAACAAGTTATTAGTCCCATATACCCTTGAACTAGTAGACATATTACATAAATAAAATAAAATAGAAAATAACATCTTAACATGTGTTTGCTTACATATATATGGCTTTACTAAGATACTATTGATTAACATTTGTTAGCCTCCACCAATATTTTTTTGGGACTCTTTGCATTCCATTGTGGTGATACTTAATTTTGTAAATTTGCCAAAAACAAGTTTGACACTGACATTTAAAGCACGGGTTTATGTCACTGGCTGATAAATCATAAGCCATTAGAGCTGATGTCATGGTATTAAACATGTCAGGTCGACACATACACCATGCTACACGTGTCATTTCAAACTTCCTGCTGCTAAATGACCAAAAATTCCCGAAATTGATTTGCAACAGGATACTAATTTTGGAAGTAGAAGCTAGCTTTCATCCATCTGTTATACACATATGTGTGCATGTGAATGCGACAACATAAATGTTGAACCCTCTAATATAACTTGAGGTTAACAATTTGTTTAAATTGGCCACTTCTAATTTTACAAAATTTGCAAAAATTTGTATGGTGAAAACTAGCTTCTAGTTTCCACAATTGCCATCTTGGAACTTTGTGCCGTCAGCATCTGCTGTTTATTTCCTTCTCAAATTGCAAAGATTTGATGTGTCATGTTTTGGTTTCTTGGATGCAATCAAGCACCATGTATTTAAACAATGAACTAGGCTTGGGACTTGGCCTGGTCACCAGCAAGTGAAGTACTCTGCCTGAGTACTTTCTTATAGCAATACAAATGTCAACATTTCTCAAAAAAGTACTCAGCCTGGTCCCTATCTAAGATGCTTTGTGCGAATCATTAGTCTGCTTGCTGATTTTCAAACAGTGATCAAGGATTGAGTGGCCCAGCGGGGAGAGATTTTGTATTTTTGTATACTGTGCACATAGGGAGCACTTATAATAGGTGGCTTTCCAGCTTATGCTTTTTTGTTGAGCATCATTTTAGTCAATCCTAGATAGGGTTCACAATTTAATCAAGAAACTACAATTAGATAAATAAACATAACGTTTTAATGGTATTTTTGCTGTCCATAGATTTTTAGTTATGGGAAATATAGGGAAAGTCTATAAAATTAGGGGATCAGAATTTTTCACTAGGCAGTGCTTGGTTGTCAAGATATGGTAAAGTTGATCCCCTGGTTGGTGTTTGAGCATAGTGTGAGGTTCTGATACCATGTCAGTATTAGAGTAACTTGTGCAGAATTTTTAATTGTGAAAAATAGGTGATTAATGCCATATTTGTACAACTGAGTGGTATAAAGTGCATAAACACGCCTGTACAATAAATATGGCAAAACTGCCCTTAAAATAATAATTGTATCACATAAAAAAACAAAGAAGGCAAGAATATACATCTAAACATGTGTTTACATATATAGAGTTTTACTAAGATACTATCGATTAAAGCTTTTTAGCCTCCACCAAGATCTCTCTGGACACTCCGCAATTCATTGTGGTGACATTTAAAGCATGGGTCTATGTCACTGTCTGACTAATCATAAGACATTGGAGCTGATGTCATAATATTAAACATGTAAGGCCAAGACAGACACCATGCTATATGTGTTATTTCTAACGGCCTGATGTCAAATGGCCAAAAACTCATTCAACAAGATAGTAATTTAATAATTTTAACAAATTATCTTTAATTCAAGTTATATTAGTGGGTCCAATATGTATGTTGTTATATGCACACACACCTAATAATAGTATCTTTAAGTGATTTTTGATGAGGCATTGGAACAAAATTTCTTGAATTAGAATGATCAGTGACAAGAAGATACTAAGAGGAATTCTTTAATTAAGTCTGTATCATTCATTTGTTTGTTTTCTTTCTCTTATCTCTCTCTTTTTCCACTTAACTTTTTCGCCTCTGAAATCCCCTAAACCATGTTACCATGTTTGTTGGCAGCGGGTTCTGTATGTTGATATTGACATCCACCATGGAGATGGTGTTGAGGAAGCCTTTTACACAACTGACAGGGTTATGACAGTTTCGTTCCATAAGTTTGGCGATTATTTCCCTGGGACAGGTGATATTCGTGATATTGGGTACGGAAAAGGGAAATATTACTCTTTGAATGTGCCTCTGGATGATGGAATTGATGATGACAGCTACCAATTCTTATTTAAGCCGATCATGGCCAAAGTTATGGAAGTTTTTCAACCGGGTGCCGTTGTTTTACAGTGCGGGGCTGACTCCCTATCAGGAGATCGACTAGGTTGCTTCAACCTATCCATCAAAGGCCATGCAGAGTGTGTGAGGTTCATGAGATCATTCAATGTGCCATTGCTCCTCCTCGGCGGCGGTGGGTACACCATTAGGAATGTGGCTAGATGCTGGTGTTATGAGGTATTGGTGGTTACTTTTATAGCTGCAAACAAATGGACTTTCGTTCTTTCCTTTTGCTTATAAAAAATCCTGTAGATAAATAATTTATAACTTACAGGGGTTTGCCTTTACTTATTTATTTTGCAATGGTTTTTCTTTTAATGAAAGAACCATGAACAATGAGGTAAAAATTGGTGGTGGAGTTCTTTCTTTAATGCATGAAAAATAAGGGTTTAAATTTCAAAGAATCTAATTCCATGTACTACATGTCTGTTCAGAGTGGTGATCATTTATCAGATTTTAAGCTACATCTCTTCACATGTATTAATTTTGAGATTTATCTCATCCAATTCATTACATCCCCATTTGGTTTGCAAACCACCTCAGTGTCAGCATTTTGAATTGAAATAACCCTAGCTTTGAAGTATTTTGGAATAATGTATAGAAATCCAACATGAGCTTTTTGGGAAGAATGCATATCATTTCAGGAAAATCATGTTAATTAATCAACTAATAGCATATATTAAATTTACTTGAACTTTCAATTGTTCTTTTTAAGAGGAATAATAAATGATGTTGCATTATTTGCTATTAGGAATTGTAAATTCATTTAGACCGCCATTTTGTTTTTAATAAAAGCAGATAAACCCTGAATTTCCTCAAGACCGAAATTAATTTGAAATTGTTTTAAGTGCCAAATGATAGGAAAATTATAACTCCGATTTCAACTAAAATTTCTATCTTTGCAATATCAAATAAATTAAACTAATGTTAAAAAATTGTGTAGTGGACAAATTACCAAAATGTCCTTGCTTTTCAGGGTTATAGAGCTGGAAAGGAGGCACTTTTGTCATTTTTTGAAAAGCCATTTAGAAGGTACCTAAGTGCAATGATTTTTGAAAATTAACCACTTTATTCTCAAATTAGTTGATTTAACCACCTTGTGGATTTTTTTGAAGAGGCTTGATCATTTTACTGATATTTTCCCTAAAATTTATGAAAATTTAAATTGTATCCAATGTTCAAAAAATCAACTCGGCCACAAGGTACTTGGGCGCCGAGGCGATTTACTCGGGCGAGTCCGAGTAACTCGCCGAGTCCAGCTCTTTTTTTAAAGAAAATGGAAAGAAAATAATAGTTATAAATATTATAAGCGCCACTTTTATCCATTGAATAGTAAACTGGAATGCCGGTTAGCTTCCCGTGTATAAATGGGTTTCTTCTCAAGAGGTCTCGTGTTCCATTCCTACGGGGGTTTTATTTTTTTAGAACTCCAAAAATAATGACACTTCTTAAAAGTGGCCTACAGTTGTGGGAATCGAACTCTGAGTGGGTTCACGGGGCTAAAATTTATTATGTAGTACTAACCGAAGAGGCTTCTTAGCACAGTTGTCTTAAAATTGAGGTATTTATATAATTGAACTAAAAAAAGCGTTGTACATCCTACTCACCCAAAACTCGCCTCGCCCATAGGGTGAGGCCGAGTTACTCGGCCAAGTCTCGGAACACTGTTTTATCTTAAGTATTTCACTCCCAAAGAGTTAACGATCTCTCTCATTTTCCTGCCCATGCATTTGATGTGGCGGAATACTAGTATAGTTTCAGTAGTGCTAGCATTCTATGAAATGTCAACATACTAAATTGCATTTTCTAGTATAAACTATGGAGCTTTTTGAGGGCCAAATTGTTGTTAAATTTGTGAATTTTGTTTGTCCATTTTAAATATGCTACATTAAATTATTTTGGGACTTCGGTCTCATTTAAATCTGGTAGAATTTGGCACTGAGCGATTTACTTGCTCACTTAGGTGTATTTTTGGCATCTTTTTGCAAGGTAAAGTTTAATGGACAGAGCTATGGTATATTGGTACACTAAGGCTGTACCTCTATTGTCTGTGACCACTCTTGCATTGTTGTATATTAATTGTAGTGGACCCACAGGGACATTCACCAGGGTACTGTTATTTTGATGTGTTCATCAGTGGGAAAGAATGGTGGATGTAGCTTGGAGTACCATACGTCATTGTCCATTGGGCTTTGGGAGATTTACCTTTTCACAATTGAGGATGTCTTTTCTGGGGATACAATCATTCTAACCTCAAAGAAAGAATGATCTTAAAGTGTTTTTTTATCCAACCAAAGACTGGATGGTAGTGTAGAATGTTTAGGAGCCACCTAAACATGAGGAGATCGGTCCTACCCTCTGTCCTTCACCATCCATCTATTGATTGAATAGTGATGACACATATTTCTTTGGGTAGGCCATAGGGACTTGAACTTGGGATGTAATGTTTCATTCATCAACATCATAACCCGTAGTGCTTGAATCCTGGATGGTGATTAGTTATGACCAATGTTTTCTAACTCGTTTGGGCTTGACCTTGGCTTGAGGCGAATAACCTGGCCAAGTCCGAGCATACTCTGCTGAGTACGGTATAGGGAACACCAAAGAATTATTTAAAATAAAATAAATTGTAAAAGTGAAACAAAACCAATGGCAGTACAAAAGATCCAAAAAAAGCCAAGAAATATATATAAAACATGGATTTAGAGAATATTGATTTATGGTTGTAGATATTTTAGAAATATTCAAAAAAAGAGGAAAATATAAAAAAGGGCACGTGACAAGGAAAACACACAAATTATTGTAAAAACGTCTAAATTACATACAATTTTTATACGTTGATTCCACATTTTTTCCCTAATTTTTACAATATCTTTTTAAATTTTTTAAGTGGCCCGAGTTACACCCAAATACTCAGCTCGGCAAGAAGCTGAGTCCGAATAACTTAGCTGAGTCCAAGCAGACTCAGCTGAGTTGTCAATCATTGGTTATGACCATTTTTATATGGTCATATTGATCTTGATATTGGTTTACGTTTCCATTTTTCCTGATCCTATGCTTGATACTACTTACTCACCATGCTTTTTCTTTTAATTTGGAGCAGACAGGAGTTGCCATTGGTGTGGAAGTTGATGATAAGATGCCCCAACATGAGTATTATGAGTATTTTGGACCTGACTATACTCTGCATGTTGCCCCGAGTAATATGGAAAACAAAAATTCACGGCAATTAGTTGAGAACATTAAAGTAAAGTCGCTTCAGAATCTCTCCAGGCTTCCACATGCCCCTAGTGTCCCATTTTATGAGCGGCCCCCTGATACTGAGCTTCCTGAGGTCTCTCTCTCTCTGCCCCCCCACCTCCTGCCTCCCTCCCTCTCTCCCCCTCCTCCCTCCCACTTCCCTCATCTCTCTCTCTCACTCTCTCTGTGTGCTCATGCAACCACCATGTTTATCATCATTGCTTGTATGGTCAATGCTTAGTATACTTCGTATGCCTTTGTGTGTGTGGTGTGCGTGTAAGCACCATGTTTAGTATTGGTTGTTTCTATGTTCAGTGCTATCATTAGCCTCTCTCTCTCCCTCCCTCTCTCTCTCTGCATGCTCATGCAAGCACCATGTTTAGCATTAATTCTTTGTATTGTCCAGTGTTTCAAAAAGCGCTAGGCGGCACCTAGGTGGTGGGGGGGTCCAGGTCGCCCAGCGCCTAGGTGGGCGTCCAGAACCTGGGCAGCTCACTATAGTTTTTGTTTTTTTGGGCTTTCTCTCTCTAAAATAGCCTCTAATGCCCCTTTAGTATTAAAAAAATGACCCAAAAATACCCTCAAGGAGCTGCATTTCCGCCCCTGGGTGGGGTGCATGCCCTGGGCAGCCGTCTAGGCGGGTTCAGGTGGGCGCCCAGGGATATCCGCCTAGGCATCCGCTCAAGCACTGGGCGGTCCGCTTTTTGAAACTATGGTATGGGCAATGCTATCATTAGTATACTTCATATGCCTTTGTGTATGTGTGTGTGCGTGCGTGCGCACGTGCTCAAGCGCCATTTTTAGCATTAATTGTTTGTATGGTCAGTGCAATCATTAGCATACTTCATATACATTGGGGTTTGTGTGTGTTTGTGTTGTGGCCTGTACAGATATGTTACTGACATTAGGAAAGTCACACTTCAAAGGCTTTCTGTTCCTTTATTAATGATATATGGTTTCATCTATCTATGTGTATATATACTCTAGTAAGAAATATAGTCAACTGGTTTTTGATGGTAGGGAGTTCAACTGTGATATTACAGGCAAGCTCTTGTTTTTTTGGAAAACCATTGGGAGTTCAGGAGTGTCGAAATTGATTTTTGAAGTCCAACAAAGCTAACAAATTATGTTATGTATAGGTTTAGGATGACAGATCTTAATTTTAAATTTAAAGCTAAAGATATTTACCAATTATTAGCTTACCAATCTGCTTGGATGGCATGTCATCCAGATGGGTTCCACGTTACTGTAAGAAATTGTTCTTTGCAATATTGTTTAGATCACAATCTTCAAAGTGTGTGTGTGTGTGAAACTCTGCATATTTGCATTTCGTGGGTGGGCTGGCATTCCTTCAATAACCAGTGGTTCAGCTCTTATACTTTGTGTATCTTGGAACTTTGACAAAACAGCACTGGATCATCTGAACTCAATATTGCTTTCTTCAGTTGTTTAATTGTGTGTTTTTGCTTTCCGTATTTCCCAGGAAGATGATGACTACGACAGAAAAGAAGAGAGATTGGAAAGCGATCACTTGAATTTGGATACTGAAATGGGTGAATTGAAGCATTCAAATGAGGTTATTTGGTACCCTGACAGGAAGTCTATCCCATCCATCCAAAATATTCGACCAAAGAAAGCAATTGGAGAGGCTGAGCTAAAAGATGAGGTAATCTCTATTGCTTCCGAGCAGTTTTGTTTCAGTTGATTTCTGTGTGCATGACGGAAGCAGCCTACTTGCTTTTTATACCTACCAAGCATTTGTGGAACTGGGAGCCATTAGGTTTATACTACTTGAAAATGCCATGTTTTTAAAAGTTTGCTCATGTAAATTTATGAGCATAACGATTTCCACTTGTTGTCTACGGGCTTGCAGAATCAGGATGATCGGAAGGAAGTGGTAGAGAATGTTAGATGCATGGATATTGAAACAGAAGAAAACCTTGGCTCAAAGGTGAATCTCTCTCTCTCTCTCTCTCACAAACATGCACACATGCATTAGGGTGGAGAACAGAATGGATCAGAACCCCCGAGATGTCTTAGAGACCAACCATACCATAAAAAAGTTCTCTTGTTTTCATATTTTGGCTTTCACTTTTCACACATTAGGGGTGAGACCGAATGGAATCATAACTCTGAAAATCTCTTAGAAACACACCCCATACCATGACAATTTTTCTTCTATGTTTTAATATTTCCACTTTCCTTTTCCAGTCTTCAGAACCTGTTCTCGTGGAGACTGACCAGCCAAGGAGCAATATCACTGAGCCATAGAATGGAAATAAGCCATCTGAACAACTTACCATTCCTTTCGTGAAGTCCTTAATAAAAGAGCTTCGCAGCCACGTGGAAATCTTTGACATGTTAACATGCTAATATGATATGCAATCTGTTTTTTGTAAAAAAATTAGCTGGCCTCTTTAACAACAAATTAAAATTTCAATTATACGGGCATGGAAAGCAGATCAAAGCCAAGTGTTTTGTTGTGCCGAACTTGTTAGCCATTTCCGATTGCCCAGAAAATATTTTGTATTTATAGAAGCTAAGTTCTTGTTACAGTTATGTATGCCCATCAAGGGATTATGATTATGTAAATTATACTCTGGTTTCCAGTCACAGTCACTTTCAGTTGAGCATTGTAGTATGATCAAAGTACTATATTTTTTTAAGGGATAGTGGGTGATGAGTGGCCCATCATCACCAATGGGTTGATTAAACGGTTAGAGATGCTTGTGACCATGTTTTCCATCATTGATGGACGGTGATAGATGCACGTGATCATGGATTTTCTATGGTTTGGAACCTACTCCTGCGAAAATTAGATCTCCTATCTGACTCGTTCAAACAGAAACCTCTCCCTTGCAGGGCATTTTAGTTGGAACGGGAGAGAGGTTCCATTGAGAATACTTTCCTATGTTTGTTTCGTGGTGATTAGGAAAGCGCCTTGTTATGCATGTTAATGATGTTTTTAGTAAAATGCCTCAAATGTTTAGAAATATTTAACATAAAAAATTATGTACTTTATACTTTTGAACAAAATGGTGTTGCTGAATGAAAAAATCGTTATATTTTAGAGACTATAAGGGCTTTTATTTTATCTAGCTTTGTTCCAAAGTCTTTTTGAGCTGAAACAATTCAGAACAAAGTCTTTTTGAGCTGAAACAATTCAGATATCCACTTGATGAACGTTATGCATTTTTTATTTTACCTAGGTACTCTCTTTTGGGCGACTATTATCTCACTCACTTTACTCTATGCTTTGTGTTTTTTGTTGAACTTGTTATTTTTTTTTTGCTTGCATCTGAACGAGATAAATTAGCGCCAAAGCTATGAAATCTTTATAGGGGAAATATTTCTGTATCTTTTATTTTTGGTTTTCATATCTCAATAGATCCAAAGATTCAAAATATATTTCCTAACCCTTTTACTAACTTTATCTATTTTTAACTATTTTTTTAGTACTAATAAATATAAAAAAAACACGCTCTTTCTAAACCCTTTCTCCTTTTACGTGATATATTCCCCTCAAATTTTTCTATTTTTCTCTCTACCGTGAGATTTTGCCAAATCCCTTCTCTCTCTCTCTCTCTCCTCTCTTTCTCTTTGTATTTTTCCCCATTTTCTCTTTAGGTCTCTCGCTCTCTCTCTCTCTACCACGTGTTTCCTGAAACCCCTCTTTGTCAGTTTGGGTTCCAAAAACAGGCACTTTTTGACATACAGTTAATCATCTATGCGAATAATATCCAACCAATCAATGGAAAAAATCCACAGAAATCAAGTAAATATATAAAGAAAATAAACCATGAAGAGAGAGAGTGGGAAAATAGGGAGAGAGAGAGGGTTTGAAAAAAGTCACGGAGAGAGATATTTAAGGGAAAATCATGTGAAGAGAGAAAAATGATGGTATTTATAAATGATACATCTTTATTATATTTGTTTGGGACAAAAAAAAAGGTTTAAAAGGGATAAAGTTAGTTTAGGGGGTTAGAAGATACAAGACTTAGAATTTCTATGACTCAAGATATTTTTTGAAATATTGGGTCTATTGAGATACAAAACTTAAAAATGAGGGGTATAGAGATATTTTCCAAAAAAAATGTGTGTTATGATTTAATAACCAAGAGAATTTGAGTATTTAGATATGTTGTATTTTCTGAATATATCCCTCTTTACTGACATCCACTATTACCAACTATTTATCTGATTTTTCTTTTCTTATTCCATTTTATGATAATGATTCATCACTATTTACACCTCAGTCATCATATTCCACCTTTGAAACCAATTGTTAGGAGGAAGATCATTCAGTTGCTGCTGTGAATCGCATTCAAGAACTTGCCCCTGTTGATCTTACACATACACCTGTTGTGAGCCATAATACTTGTGTTTTTATTTTGCCTTCCTAGTTTGTTGATTATGAAACATTTTTACCTTGAGTTCGAGCCTTTCTTGCCTCTATTCACTCTTATTTTGAGCTACAGACCTACAAAGAAGCTACCAATTTGACATAGTGGCATCATGCAATAGCAGAACAACTAAATATCCTTAATCAGATGCATACTTGGGACCTTGTTCCTCTTCCAAAAAGAAATAATGCTATTGGTTGTTGATGGGTCTATAAAATCAAACAAAAGCAGGTGTTAACATCGAATGATGTAATGCTCACCTGGTAGCAAATAGATAAAATCAACAATTTGAAATTGATTTTGTAGAAACTTTTGCCCTAGTAGTTCATATTAAGACCCTTATTTATGTTACATCTATCCAACACTGGCCTTTATACCAGTTAGATGTCAAAAATGCATATACTAATGGTGACTTTGATGAGGAGGTATTTATGAAATTATCTCTAAAGTTACATAATAGGGTGTGTAGCCTTTGATGAGCCCTGTATAGACTCAAAAAAGCATTTTGTGCTTAGTTTAAAAAATTTCATAATCATGTTAGTAGGATTTCAACAAAGGCATCATGATCCAGCCTTATTTGTGTTTGATACTTTTATTGAATGAGCACTTCTCTTACCGTATGCAGATGATGTAATCATATTTATAAGATTAAATAAAAACTCAATCACATATTTAAAATGAAAGACTTGGGGTTCTTGCGCTATTTTCTTGGCCTAAAATTTGCTTATTCTCCTCACGGCTATCAATTATCTCAGCAGAAGTATACCTTACTGATTGTCTCTTAAGCTCGCCGTACAGACGATACTACGAGAGTTGATACTCCCATATGATGAATTGCTCCTTGATCTAACATTTTAATGCAAATTGATTAGGAAATTGATATATCTGACAATTTCTCACGTCGATATTGCTTATGTTGTGCGTCTGGTTAGCCAATTTTCCGAGTGCTATTTGGTCCATCCACTTAGCTGCAGTCTTTTGCATCATTCGTTATGTCATGGATACTCGACACCGTGCTTTATTCTTCTCTTCGTCTTCCTCACTTGAACTTCGGGATACACAGACTCAGATTTTACATGGAACTCAAGTGATCGCAAATCAACTACATAACTACATGATTTTTCATTTTCTTGGGGATTCTCTTTTATCATGGAAAAGTAAGAAAAAAAAAAGGCATCACCTAATCTACTATAGAAGTTAAGTATAGGGCAATGGTGTAGACTACAATTGAAATTGTTTCTATTCGATGTCTGGTTGCTGACATATGTATTACTATTACTACTCACACACCACTTTATTGAGTTAATAAGTGTGCCATCTACATTTCCAAAAATCCAGAATTATTTGAATGTACCAAACATATTGAAGTTGATAGTCAATTTACGACAAGAAGTTTTGACGGGCACAATTTCTCTTTTATATAATGTCTCATCTATAAGCAGCTGGCTGACTTCTTCACTACAATGTATACTACACCTCAATAGTCACAGTGTATCTCCAAACTCTCCATGATTTCTACAAAACCTTCCCAAGTTTGAGGGAGAATGTGAACTAATAGCAACCTATATATATTTTAGGGAAATTATAAAATACATCCTAAAATGAACTATCTATGCAACTAACCCCGACCCCAATTGTTTCTCACACTTTTTTCCCCCAAACAATATTTCCTCTCAAAAACCCCCCCAAGGTAAAAAGTTCTTTAATTTTTGGATGGAAATGCCCTTCCCATACAAACCAAATCAATTCGCGATCCCAAATAGAGCAGTGCCGAAGCGCAGTATACTACTGCCAGAGTGAAATGTCAAGAAGCACTGCAGGAGCGCGGTGCTACATTGCTGGAGTGAACTACCGGAGTGCGTATTTTCAATGCCAGAGCGCATTCTCAGATTGTCAGAGTGGACTGTCGGAGCACAGTTCTTAGTATGCTAGAGCGATGCGGGTCAGACAAAGCACTGCCGGAGCGCACATTGCGATTGTCGGAGTGCGTATTAGGATTGCCGAAGCGCAGTCCTCCATTGTCGGAGCCAAAGGCCGTGTGAAAAGAAACAAGAGAGAGAATGACATGTGAAAAGAAATGAGGGTATTTTAGTCTTATTTTATTTTACTTTTGGGTTGGGGGTTTTTTGCGAGAAAAGGTTCTTTGGGGGAAAAAAGTGTGAGAAAAAATTGGGGTGGGGGTAAGTTACGAAAATAGTCCATTTTATGTTGTATTTTGTAATTATCCCTATATTTTATGTACAATATTTTCTTTTCTCTTTTTTGTACCCATGTTAGGAAGGTGGTTCATTCGTACGTGTATCTCTGCAATAGCACACAGCTTGTAACCCTATGTTTTAGGGGTCTTGTACACAATTCAAGTATATAGAGAAATCCAATATTTTCCATAATTTAGAAGTAATTTAGGCTTCAATCCCAACTGACAGCCAATATCATGTATTCTATAACTACAAGAAAATACCAGAAAAACCCAAGGAGGCCATTCAAATGATCTCATAATAAGGCTTATTTTTTGAGCGTCGCCATGAAGAAGGACCTTGGACTTCAAGCATTGTCATGACCTGAAACACCCACATTGATGATTGATTAATAAAGGCGATAAGTCAAACCCAAGCCAGATGTACTCAAAAGGGCATTAAATGGTTGAAATTCAATCTAAGAAACCCCCCCCCCCCCCCTATTCCCTTAAAAAAAATCAGGGCATTGGGAGCTCGAGATATGTAAATAGCAATTTTGGCAATGCGAAATAGTGGCCTAGGAGCTTCAAAAAGTAGGTCAATTTACAAGAGGACCCCGTAATATGTATCTAATGGAGCCGAAACTTACGAGATGATAGGAATGCCTCTAGAAAGTGTAAGCATCAAATTTTAGGTCATTCCAATACATTTTCATATATTAATGGAACGGATCTTTGTGGTATCATACTATTCACATGCTAAAAGACAACAAAGTACATGTTGATACCCCCTCATTCTTTTAGCCATATATCTCAAACCCTATAGTAAAATGAGTTGAAATTTGGAGGAAATGTGCCTTGTATATCATTGAGGTTTCCTTGCTTGATTCGCTGCTAGATTTGGGCTGCCCAAAGTTGTTGGTTTACAAGGGTTTCCACATGTTGCAGCCCGCATGACCTCGACTCTTTGGTTGATTTTTCCCGAACAGCGCTGTGTTTTTACCCTAAATTTTGCATGCACACTCTTTATTTAACCCTCCACAGATTGTGCATTTCAAAGTTCCTACGGATATTGAAGCCCATATTAAAGGCCGAAATTTGCTAAAAAGTTGATGTTACAAGAAATGCGATATATGCCCACAAAAACACCCATAACTCCATCAATATGGGGATTTTTTAGTGAAGCTTGAGGCAAAATAATCTTAGATTGATTATCTACGAGCTTATGAAGCCAAAATGGCCACGAGTACTTAAAAAAAAATTCAAAATAGTAGGACAATTTGATGGTATGTGAAGTGCTATAGCGTCCAAGGGCAACCCACTAATATTTCTTTCAAAAAACCCATAACATACTTGCTCCTTCAATAATGAGGGGACAAAATGTTAAATTTTCACCTATGTATAATCTAAGAGTTTGGTTCTGACCCATGTTTCATCCAACTTCTATAAGAATCCCAAACCTTGATCATGAGAGGTTGGAAAAAGCTGAAAATTGGAGATTAAAAGCTTGGATTAGAGCGAGAAATGGTTAGTTAGAGAGACGAAATTTGTTTAGAGAGTGAAACCCATAACTTGAGCGTTAAATTTTCTATCCTAAAGAGAGAGAGAACTCAACCCTAATGAATCCAAACCCTAGCCTAACAAACCAATCTTCAGTCTAGCACAAAACCCTTGAGAAAAAGAGTAAACTCCACTTCATGATGTCATTTGAATTGTTATTTTCTTTGTTGCTTGCCTTTCTTTGGTTTCTTGGAGTCAAATATTCACCAAAAGACATCTGCACAAACCCTATAGCAAGGTGCACACAATAGGAAACTTTCATACTTTTTGCACTTGAGTGGCACCACCTTGCTCTTCATAAAATAATAATTAAATCATAGTGATCTTAAAAAGAAACTGCCTTTCTTCATGGCTTCCTAAATAATCTCATCCTCTTTTATATACTTGTGTTATTTGCTCTATCACCACATTAGACATCCAATTATCTAAATCTCACATTCCACACTGTGTTATGACCTCTACCATCCACCAAATCCAAAACACTATATTTATCAATTACTCTTTGAAAAACTTCTAGAAATCAAGGATTTAAATATCTATATCCTATGCATTTAAGTTGCAAAAGCAAAGTTAGGAAACCTTTCCATAAAGAAGACTCTCTTCACTTGCATTTACCATTGCCAATCAAATGCATATTTTGTCAATAATATATTTGCCTATTTTTTCAATATTGTTTTTTTTAGATTACTTGTCCACCATCTTTTAGTCATCACCATCGTCAAAGCCTTTTCCTAATTAATTGGAGTTGGCTTCTATCATCCCTTACTCATGAGAGCAATATTCATTGTTTTGATTCTTCTTTCTCCTAAACTACTATTGATTGGTTGAATGCAGTTGAACTAAGGGGTTAAGGAGTCTGGTTAAGGAGTATTGATAAGGACCATGTACATGAACTAAAATGGTTAAATATGTAGGACATGGACTATGCATTCTGAAGGTCTAGCAGGATATTTCACACATGCAAGGATTGCATTGAGGGTCTACCAGGATTTTTTTTTATTTTTTTTTCCGATAGCTCAATGGGTAAAGATCCCCTTACCCTCCATTAGGACATTTCTTATCACCCTTGCCCAATGTCAACAATGGACGGTTAGGGTGTGTCACTTATCCCTTGTTCCTATCGGACCACCTATGTGGCATGAACCTTCTTGCATAGCCTTCATTGCGGTTATTTAATACATTTACGTTACTATTCAGCTGTCATTAATATGCGGCGACAAAAAAAAAGTTATTCGTACTAATCGTTATCTTAATCATCAGTAAAACCAGTGGCCCCAATTTAGTCATTGTTAAAATAGAGTCATTGTTCTTCGCCAAATGTTCAATTATGTCAGACTTTGTCAGTTTTACAAATTTCTTATGAGGAATTTTTACTATTTTATTGCCAAAACCGAGTCAACTCACAGTGAAATAATTATCTCGAAAAAATTGTATTAAAATTTTAAGGAAAAAATAAATTCTTTTGGGTAATTGTGGGGAAAACAAACCTCTACACATTTTTTTTAATAGATTAAAGAGATACATTTTGAAAGTGTTAATTTAAGGGTGTCAACAATACAAATAGATACCACGATGTGGTACCTGGGTGTAGGGATGTTACCACTATGAACCAACCCCTTTCCTAGGAAAAAATATCGAGACTTAAAAATAGTCACGAAAGCATATTTCACACCACATTGGTTCAAAAATTATATTAACTCGTGAAATCATAGAGGGAAAATTAAAATAGGTTAAAAAAATAGGTTTATGTGAAAACCTTCAAATCATCTTATATAACTACAAAATAAAAAAAAAAAAATGTTTTTGAGGTCTTTAAACCTAAATCATCTTTTTTCTCAAATGAACAATCTAAAGTGAACCATAATTTAGGCACCAATAGAATATTGCAAAAACTCGAACACATTTAGAGTTTTGCGAAACTCCTCCTTTTCGATACGAAACGGTCCGCTTTTCCGAGTTTTTACCCGCGCAATAAACCGTAATTCTTTCTACTAAGGCAACATTTACTATTTTACTCCTATGCGGAGGTAGGCCACGTCTGACCCGTTGCGCTACACGACAAATTTCAAGATGGACTTTTATTTCATTTTCAGTTCAAAGTGAGGGCATTTTGGTCCGGATGATTAAAGTACGAGGGTAATTTCGTCTAATTTTGTTAACCCATGATAAACCCATTGAAGATCTAGGGTTCGAACCACAGGGTTAACGGAGCCAAAACCGGGAAAAGCCAAAAAGAATCGTCGAAGAAAAGGAAAGCGTAAAACCCAAAAACCATTTTTAAAGCGGTTTTCATCGTGCGAAAGCTGAAGAAGTTGACTGGAACAGGGGGGTAAAAGCGGTTTTAGGGTTAGGGTTTAGATAAAATAGTGGGAGGATAAATCGATATGTCTTTGGATTTTCAATGCCGAAACCGCTTATGGATCTGATTTCGTGGTTTTAAAAAACCAGAAAGCCACCAATTTTCTGCCTCGAAAACAGTCGTGAAGGCTCAAAACCGCTCTTCTGGCTGCTAATGCCGGTTTTTGTGGAGGTGGAAGGCGGTTTTGGTAAAGATCCGTTGAGTGGAGAGAGAAAGTACTGATTTTGAGAGAGAAAGAGAGGGAGGGGGCCTGCTAGAGAGTGAGAGTGAGGACGTGTAATGGGTGGATAAGGCGGATTTAAAGAGTTTTGCTAATAATTTTGCCCTTTTTTTTGGTTTTTGTTTCTTTCTCTCTCTATCTCTACTTTCTCGCTCGTGTTTCTCTCTCTATAAATTTGGATGCAGCCTAGTCAGCAGCATCAGGGCGGCCGTAATCTGGCGCCATGCCGCTCTTCTTCTTCTTCACCATCGCCTTCTTCTTCTTCTTCCGCCGTCTCTGCTACTCATTTAGGATTGGATGCTCTGCAATTTCAGCAGCAACAACAGCCGCAACAAATTGTTCTTCGTCAGGTTGGTTATGAACCCTACTCTTATTTGAAAATTTAGTTATTTTGTCTCTCAGTTTTTTTAGAACACTTGCTTTGGTTTGAATTTTAGTTGTTTTCGTTCTCTCTTGTTTTTTGAACTTTGATTGGGGTTCAAATTGTAGTTGTTTTCTTTCTCCTTGTTCTTTGAAACCGAATTCTGGTGATTTTCTCTCTTTCTAGTTCTTCGAAGTCCATTTGGCTTTGAATACTAGTAAGTTCTCTCTCTAGGTCCGTTTCACCAGCTACTTTATTCAAATATTTTTTCCTCCAGTTCTGTTGGGTTCTGATCACGATTCTTGTGAAATTTGTCGTTTTTATGTTCAATTATGTCTCACATTTTGGTGTTTTCTACCCTTGTTCTATAAATTAGTTTGATTGAATTCTGGTAGTGGTTTGATTTTAATCTCTATGCTGATCATGCTTTCTATTTGCACACTTGATCTCTTTGAAATATGTTTCTGCTTGCGATTTTTGTTTGGTCTCTATTGTGGTCATGTTTCCTCTAGATGGGTTTGAAGCTTACTTGGGTTCTTCCCTTTTTTTCCCCCATTTATTGAAAGATATCAGACTCTTACTCTTTGAAGCAGCTGGGCAGTGTCCAGTTCTCATTGTAGTTCACATTTCTCTCTGTTTGTTTTTTTTTTGCATTAATATTCAGTCTTTACTTTTGGGCTTTATTTTTAATTCGTGCATTTATTTTCTACTTTTGGATCCCAGTTTTTCTTCTTAATTACAATGCAAACCAAATTAGGATAGTTTCGGTCCCTCATGCCTGAGGTGTCTGCACTTTAAGTTCAGCTTTTATGTCCTAACTTAACCTCACTGCTTTGTGGTGTACGTGTCTTGTGTTCTTCACTAAAGAGAAGGATAACAAATACTGTATGCTTTTCAAATTAAATTCTTTTGGTGCTCTTGCTTAAAAAACAAGAAAAAGAAAAGAAAAGAAGGTTGAAATTTGTTCATTTTATGTGCTATACCATGGCTCTGCATGGCCTGGGCTAGAATGACACATCATTTTTTAGATCATTTTTACTTATATGGTATACCGATAGGACTTCCACTATCTATTGAGTACTGACAATGAAGGTCTGTGGAGATTAACATCTATTATGCACATATTTGAATGTGTACTGTTTATCTTGAGTATTTGTTAGCGGAAACCGATGGTGATGTCCCCTAGTGCACTAGATACACGCACCACTTGTGAATGTTATTCTTTCATTTCACTCAGCACAAGTTTTCAGTTTTAAGTGGTGTGCAGAAACAACAATAACTGCTGCTGATGTGTTACTATATATTTTTGGTAGGGGTTTATTTTAAGCCATTTCAGGGTCAAGTGTTACCTGAGTCATTCATGATTCAGTACAAAGGATGGTATTTTGGGGAGAAGTGGTGGTTTGAGCTATAGTTATGGTTAGCAATGGTTGTATGGAACTGAACATTCGTGTGACCGGAGCAATGGAATGGGGATTTATATGCAATATTTGCTCTTAAGTTTTTTTTATGCTACATTTGTGTAGCTTGGTTTAGAAGAAGCCTAGATGACTGCATGTGGTGATGCATGTGTTACCCTTGGTTGATGGCTATGTTATCAATGCAGGACTGGACATGGAGCTGCTTGTGTGTCAATTTGGTTGGCTGGTTGACTTGCTTCTGTAATATTAGTGTTTATTAATAAATGTAACACCAGTATGCACACCAGATCCAATAAAGTTATTGTAGTTGAAAATTCTGAGCCACTAATTGAGAAACATTTAAATATACTTCTGACAAAAACAGTTGATATTTAGAAAGCAATGGAACACATCATTAATATATTTATCTTATCTGACCCCATATAGTTTCGATAAGGCTCAGATGATGATGATGATGATACATATGATTTTTTTTATCGAAGGTTAAGTGATATATAATCACATTGTTTTGCCTAGATTGCTCCGATAATAGCTATTACCCTGTTTTATATTCAAAATGTCCATGTTTGAATTGCCTCGCGCTGTCTATAAGAGTATAACATGCTACACATACGATATTATTTTTGACGTCTTGTCTCTTGCATTAGGTTGGTTCACTTTGTTCTTCTGATTTGGATTGGTTTCTGATCAATCATATGCCCTTACGACCACTTTTGGAAACTTAAACAAAAATTAGTTTTGAGATGTATACATGAAGTGTGACCAAACTTGCTGATTCTTGGTAGGCTGATTGAGTCAGTTGTTTCTAGCTAGCAAGCGTAGATCCTGCCCTCAACCAATTTGGGTATCTAGCCATTAGCTAGTTGCTTATCATAACACATTTGTCTGAACAGGGTTACTCAATCTTGTTTTATCATTTTAAGAGCATTGCTTGGTGCCTTGATGGTGATAAAATGGTATAAACCTTGTGTGAGGGCCCATATGTGTTTGATCTCTTGTTGTGTTTCAGAGTTTAACTTGAATCTGAAGCTTAGATCTTGCATCTCTGGTGGTGTTTTGAATTGAGGAAGCGGTTATTCTTTGGGGTTTTGGTGCATTTATTGTCTCAACTTGGGGGAGAGTCAAACCTCTCATAGGAGAGCTTGTCCTAGCATATTGCCAGTGATCTGGTTAATACGATTTGCTGTCAAAGAGGTACCTTAAAAGCGATAATAGAATTTTTTATGCCAATTTGGGGCTAATGTTGGCGATCTTGGGGATAGATTCTATGCCTGTTCATTGGAAGCTTAGTCATTGTTAGAGTGCTTAGCTGGCTTGGATTTAGTGGTTTAGGTTTGTGGGTTTCTTTTTCTGCCTAAGACCTTATGCTTTTGTCTCAACCTTTTTATGTGTTGTTTTTATTTTTTAAGTGGATTATCATTTTAAAGGTAAGCGTTGAAGTCCTCCCACATTTCACATTTCATGGTGCCTTTTCTATAGGCTTGAAAGCCTGGTCTCTTGTCATTATTTTGGATGGCAACTTGCATATAAATGTTACTTCAACAAAAAAAGAAAAAAAACTTGTAGATGAATCAATGTTCGAAAATTCGCTCGTCTAGCCGCCTAGGCAGAAAAAATTTCAAAAATTCCTAGGTAAAAAAATTTAAAAAATGCATAGGCGTTAGGTAGGACAAATAGGTATCCTGCGTCTAGGCGCTACAGTCTAGGCGCCCGCCTAGGTGCCACCTAGAGACAGTTTGGAAAAAAGGCGGAAAAAACCCTTTGAGAGGGTAAAAAATTATCATGTGAATTTTTTTGTGATTAATTGAATTTTTCCTCATTTGGACGATGAAATTGGGCAGATATGTTATTCTTTTATAAATGGGAAAAGTTTATATAGAGCCGAGGCTCTAAACAATCAAATTTGAGCCTACCTCCAAACTTTCACCGGAAGATGTTGTTTTGATACCCAAATATCCTCAAATTGATCATCTCGACATCAAGATGCATGGGCATGAGTTAAAAATGGATTTCAAGTTTGGGAAATAGTGTATTTTGTAACGTATTTTTGGACCGTCAATTTTCTAGATTTTCATAGAGATGTCGATCTACACTAGTTTTGAAGCTTTAAATCTTATAAATAAAGATGAAAATATATTTTAAGGCTATCACAACGATTTCCAATATTGAAACTGCATTTCTCGACAATATTTGAAGGTAGGCTCTAATTTGATTGTTTAGAGCGTAGGCTCTATACAAACCGCACCCTTTATAAATAGTTGATTCCTTTTTTATACAATGTGTTTATGTTTTGATATTCTATTGTTTTTGTTTTACTTATATTTGATAAATTAATAATTATATGACATCTTAATGAGTTAAGTCTTATGTGAAACTAAGATCTTAAATATTCATAGGTCTTACTATAAAACTAAGACTTACTGTTTTAAAACTAACAGTACCCTGTTCCTAGGTGGGCGCCTAGGCGACCAGGCCCCCAAAACGCCTAGGCGGGCACCTACGCTTTCTTGACCATTGAGATGAATGTCTTAAAGTCGTTTTTTTTCCCTTGATTGACTTCAAATAAGACCATTTCACAATAGATGAAATTCATGATGATAACTCTCTTCGAATATAAAAGATGTCTCCCCATTTTCCGCATTCATTGAAGTGGAGGTTATGAAGGCAATGAATAGTTGTCATTTGTGATCACATTTTTTTTTTGAAAGTGTTAACTGTCATTTGTGATCACATTATTTTTCCTCTCAAAAAAGAAATCATGTAGGATAACATGATTAAGAGTCTCGAGGTCTTTGCTGTCCCCAAGGTGTAGTTTTAGAAGCCTTGGAAGTTCAATCACCAAGTAATGGATTGCTACTTTGTGAAAAATTACAACACCTTTATTTTACAATTAACGGTAGCTATTTTAAATATGTTGGCTTACCTAGCACTCTCATGAACTTGTTGGAATCTGTTTTCTAGCTATTTGTTGGCGAGGTGGCCAACCATTATCCCTGCTATATATGCTATGCTCGAATCCTGTTTGAGATCAACGTACAAATAAAGTTATGCTAATGTTTGTTCTTCCAAATTGGATGTAACTTAGGATGGTTTTGGAGCTTTTCCCTGAATTTAAGTTGGCTTTGAGCAAAGCATTTTTTTTTTTTTTGAGAATAGCAAGGCACTAAATTTGTACGTTGGCGTCTAATACGTTAATTACACAATAAAGAGGGACTTCGAATACAGTGATTCTTAGGTGATCTATGTCAGTTATTTCTAGGTCAACTGAATTAGTTTTATTTTTGTGTGAAATTGAGTGAGTTTTGTTATTTGTAGATTTTAAATTCATCCATTAGTGTAAATCTATCATAACTTCTGCATGCTATGTGTTTCCTCTCCTTCTCATGGCTCCAATGCTGAATTTTGTTTGTCGCCCTTGAGGACCGTGAGACTGTCTGTTATGGTCTTTCTTTCATGGTAGATATGTCAACTGTTGATGGATCAGATGTCATTCTTCTTAATTCCTGTATGATACAGTTTTTGTTCGAAAGATGCACTACATTTGCTTCATCAAAATGTTGTTTGTTTCTTGTGCCCTTACGTACTGTAATTTCTGTTTGTTCTTTGTTTTTTCGTCCTGTACATTTGTATTATTTTCAAAGAGTGACTATTTACTAGTGTTTTCACGATCTTGCAGTCACTACAACAGCAGCTTAGAAAACCGGAAGATGAGGCCACCCTTCTAGCTTATCAGGCAGGTGGGCTCCATGGAGCGTTGGGTGGAAGCAGCTTTTCCTCATCTTCTGCTCCAATGGATTTCTCCCAACAACAAAGGAAATTTGTGGATGCATCTCAGCATCAAGGTGCCTCCCAGGCCCGCGACGATAGCCAGTTCAAAGGTCAACTATTGGAACAGAACCTGCCCAACCAGATTTATCCAGCTTATCTCCAATATGTTGCTTTCCAGGCTGCTCAGCAAAAGGCCCATGGAAATATGCAGTCGCAACAAAATAAATCAGGTGCTGTTGGTCTCTCTGGTAAGGAGCAAGAAATGCGTGCGAACAATTTGAAAATGCAAGAGCTCATGTCTATTCAGGCTGCCAACCAAACACATGCATCGACATTTAAGAAGCCAGTTGAGCATTTTGCTCATAGTGATAATAAGCAGATGGAGCATGGTCAGCCAAGTTCTGACCAGAGGAATGATTTTAAGCCCCCCCAACCTGTAATTGGACAGTTGGGAAACATTGTAAGACCAGTGCAAGGACCAACATCTCAACCCAACGTGCAAAACATGGCAAACAACCAGCTTGTCATGATGCAGGCTATGCAGGCTTGGGCATTGGAGCATAATATTGATCTTTCGGCTCCGGGCAATGCCCATCTTATCACTCAGTTGTTACCACTCTGGCAATCTAAGTTGGCTCCCTCACAGAAGCCGAAGGAAAGCAACAGTGCCCAACATCCGTCACGCTTGGCTTCTTCAAAGCAGCAAGTTGGGTCATCTTCACATGATTATTCAAATGTTGGTAGTGAAAACTCAAATTCAGCCCATGGGAATTCTTTGACTGAAGCATCTGGTTTGGTGGGCTCGTCTTCGAAAACGAGGCATTCACTTCCTTTAGGGCCTTTTCCGTCTGGTGGGGTTAATGCTAATAACATTCAAATGCAGCAGGCCTCTGGTCAAGGGCAACAGAATCAAGTAGAGAGGAATACCAGGCATCCATCTGGTGTTGGAAGTGGCTTGCAGGGCATGCATCCACCTCAGTCGAGTGCAAATATGGGTCAAAACACAGAGCAGGCACTCCCTAAGGCCTCATTTGCAGCTCCTGAACCCGTACAAATGCAGTATTACAGACAGTCGCAGCAGTTGAATCGCAATTCCTCTCAGCCCTCAGTTTCAAATGAGGGTTTGAATGCTCAATTTCATCCGCAGGTTGCACCCCTAGCTCCTCAGCAGCGATTTGGGTTCACAAAGGACCAACTCCATGTTTTGAAAGCCCAAATACTTGCATTCAGGCGTTTGAAGGTATTAATCTCAACTTACAATACTGGTTATGGTGATTACATTCTTGTTCTATTTCTTCTGCTGTCTCTTTACCAGCTTAAGCACGACACCTGTCAACCCCATCGCTAGAAATTCAATATTTTAAATTATGTACAGTTCATCTATCCTCTTACTGTATGTTGCAGGTCGTGTGGCTTGGAGCACCAAATGACTAATATGCTCTTATGCGTTGGAATTTCTAGTTTCTCAAACCATAAATTTGCAAGGCCTTCAGGCACAAGTTGCACTGACTTTTAGGTTTTCTTTTATATTATAGAGATATACTTAGAATTTTTTTTTAAAACATAAAAAATGGCTAAAAGATCTTGAGTCTCTCAACCACTCAGGTCAGTTACTTGGATGCCTGTTGGCACCTGAATTTTGTTTTTTGCTAATTTATAATTTTCACATTTGTGGAGTGAGGGGCAAATCATGACTGTCCTCCTGCTACATTACATGTGATGTGTGGTGGTCAATTACCTCTTGCATTCTATCAGATGTTTGAGTTCTTGAAGATGGGTTTAACATGTGTTTCGTGCAAAAATCTTGCTAATACCCATTGTTTTTCTAAATGATTTTTCTTCTTTGTTTTACATCCAATAGGGCATTGGGCCATTTAACATTTTTAATCTTCATACTAATATTTTCCATTTCTTACAGCGTGGGGAAGGTCATCTACCTCAAGAAGTTCTTCAGTCAATTGCTCCACCGCCGCTAAATCCACAGCAGGTTGTGCGTATTTCCCCATTAGGTGCACAGGAGAGGAGCACAGGAAGGAGTGTAGAGGAGCATCCAAAACATGTGGAGACCAATGACAAGGCTCCACATATTATGACTTCAACCAAAGGCCAGGGTCTGATGAAAGAGGAATCCTCAGTCATGGAAGAAAAAATGCCCATGAGGACTGCTTTGCCAGGAATTACTAGTGGAACAGCTAAGGACTCGATGGAGAATGGGTCTGTGACAAAAGAAGAGCAAAGCAGTGCCGCTCGTGTTAAATCTGAGCACGAATTCGAACATGGAAGCCAGAGAGTCTCGGTTAAAGGTGAGTTACCTACTGATAGAGGAAGGCTTATCCAATCACAAAGTGTCCCTTCTGATGCTTCACAAGTTAAGAAGCTCGCCTCTGCTGGTACTACACCGATACCCAAGGATGCTAATGCTCCTAGAAAATACTATGGACCACTATTTGACTTCCCTTTCTTTAGTAAGAAGCATGAAGCCATTCCCTCGCCCATACTTGGAAACAACATGGGTCCATTATCCATGGGTTATGATGTAAAGGATATACTGCTTGAGGAGGGGGTTGACGTGCTTAAGAAGAAAAGAACTGAGAATATGAAAAAAATTGAGTGTTTACTTGCTGTAAATTTAGAAAGGAAACGCATACGACCCGATCTGGTTCTGAAATTACAAATTGAAGAAAGAAAGCTTCGTCTTTTGGATCTTCAGGCACGCGTAAGGGACGAAGTTGACCAGCAACAGCAGGAGATAATGGCGATGGGTGACCGGCCATATCGAAAGTTTATGCGTCAGTGTGAACGCCAGCGACTGGAGCTTGCTAGGCAAGTGCAAATTTCGCAAAAGGTCATAAGAGAAAAGCAACTGAAATCTGTTTTTCAGTGGCGCAAAAAGCTTCTCGAGGCTCACTGGGCTATACGGGATGCACGGACTGCTCGAAATAGGGGAGTTGCTAAGTATCACGAAAGAATGTTAAAGGAATTCTCAAAGAGAAAAGATTGGGATCGGAATAAGAGAATGGAAGCTTTGAAAAACAATGATGTTGATAGATACAGAGAGATGTTATTGGAACAACAGACAAACATACCTGGGGATGCTGCACAAAGATATGCTGTTCTATCATCATTTTTGTCTCAGACTGAAGATTATCTTCATAAGCTGGGGGGTAAAATTACAGCTGTTAAGAATAACCAAGAGGTGGAAGAGGCAGCACTTGCTGCTGCTGCAGCTGCCCGATCTCATGTATGCAATATTTGTTGGAGTTTGATGTGACCTTATGCATTTAGATAATTTATTTGATAGATATTTACAGGATTGGACGTTTCTTTCACTTAATTGCTTTTAAGGTGATCTATTGTTGTTATTTTTTTAGGGTCTCTCAGAGGAAGAAGTCAAGGCAGCAGCAGCTTGTGCTGGTGAGGAAGTGATGATAAGGAATAGGTTCTCTGAAATGAATGCTCCAAGGGACAGCTCATCTGTTAACAAGTATTTTTATCTCTTTCTGAAAGCTCTCCCGCTGATGCTGTTTGCTATTTTCATAAATTTATGTAGCATTTTGAAAATGCTTTAATGCAGTATTTGTGAACTTTTTTCAAGAAGAAGCCTTATTCATTTCTTGCCTGAATATTTACTTATTGGAAATGGAAAATGAAATAGTGCTACTTTTGCTTATGAAGCATTTGTGAATGTGGTATTTTTACTGTTTGAGGCTAGTTCGCTTATTTGGTCTGTTTATTTTTGAGAAACAAATGGGATTATGTGATGCATAATTCAAATATAAATTTTTTACTAGGTATTATAACTTGGCACATGCTGTGAATGAGCGGGTCATAAGGCAGCCCTCCATGCTGCGGGCTGGAACTCTCCGTGACTATCAGCTTGTAGGTCGCAACTCAGCTGAAGTTTTTCACTCAATTTCTTATTCTGCCTATTGTCTTTGTTGATATTAGTGATTTGTAAGTTCTGAGATCTGATTTTCTGCTACTGCTACTGACAATTTGCTTAATTATCCATTTGCAGGTTGGGTTGCAGTGGATGCTTTCTTTATATAACAATAAATTAAATGGGATTCTAGCTGATGAGATGGGTCTTGGCAAGACTGTACAGGTATCATATGTTCATTGCTGTTCATCAACTCTTTTGTGATCTGTAAAGTAGTTGATTGAATTGGACAAAACTTGGTTCACTTCTGTGTATGGCTTGTGCATGTGAACAGAAAATCCTCAGTTTTTCAGGTTCATAGGAAAGGATGATTATGATTGTGCTTAGAAATGTGTTAAAAAGTTGTACATGAGGTTTTCTAATCTCTTTTGGCAAATTAAATGTTCTATCTGCTATTGGAGCATGGAATGTGTCATCTGAATGTGAGTGTGACGAGTTTGTGTTTATGCATACCCTTGCATGGTGTCTATGTATGTGTATATTAATCTATATATGGTGTCTATGTATATATGTATTCCTTATAGTTCTCTGATATTTCTCTCTGTTACTATATATAATAATGTCACTATATGTGGAACTAAAAAGGTTGTACATGAGGTTTTCTAATCTTTTTTGTCAAATTCAATGTTCTATCTGCTATTTGGAGCATAGAATGTGTCATGTGAATGTGAGTGCAACGAGTTTGTGTTTACACTTACCCTTGCATGGTGTCTATGTATGTATAGTGATCTATATATTGTCATTTTACCATATTCCTTATAATTCTATCTGTTACTATATATAAAAATGTCACTATACATGGACTTCTTTGTTTTCCGAGTTTCGGGCTTTTCATCTTGTTTACCCTTGTCCTGAGTGAACTCTGCAGTCTACCCTTCATACATTAGTAATGTATCATCTAACTTGAATTTGGTTGTAATCCTCTTTGCGTCCAGCCACATGGTGTCGTGCTTACCTGGAAGAAGAGTTG
This sequence comes from Amborella trichopoda, assembly GCF_000471905.2. The sequence continues at coordinate 4,310,337 of NW_006494916.1, read as the reverse complement.
ATACATTCTAGGCTTTTCTCAGCATCCATTCCATCTTTCATTGCTTCTGTCAACTAAGTGCGGGTAAAAATTGTTCATTGGTTAGAATCACTTTGAGGAAATAGAAGCAAGGATTACATGTCCATGTTTATTTCTTAAAAGGCTGTCATATGGTTTTCTAATGATGATGGAGTTGTTGTAAGGAAACACAAATGAAACAAATCCGGGTCTTTTGATGATTAAGAGGTAGAGTGGAACTTTACAAATCGAACGTGGATCCTAATACTTCATTTGGAATGAGCCTGTTGCAATGGATGTTGATCCATTAACTTTACATCTTGAGTTTGGGGTGGGGGGGGGGGAGGGGAGGGGGGGGTTCATTCTGTAATTCTTCCTAAGCATTGGCCTTTTCCTTTACGATCTTGATTTTCAATTCATCGTTTCTGCTCCTATTATTACTAGACTTGCATTCCATCAAGGTATGCATGTATATATATATAAATAGAAATAAATTTAGAATAGAAATATATAGAAATTACAAGCTATAAAAAATGATCGTTCTTAATATTCATTCTAAAGAAAATAAAACTTTTTTAATCTGGCTAATTCTAAAACCCTTTGATTCTGAAGTATCCCTCAAAAGTTCTAACTTTATGTTTATACTGTCTCTAGTCTCATTAATCCAAGTTATGTAATCCGCAACAATATGCACCACGTGACCTCATCCTGTTGATGCCCAGTTAATTCATCCATAACCAAAGCAAAGAGATATGGGCTCAACGGTGACCCCTAATTTAGGAAGGGCCCACTATTATTGGAATCTCACTTGTCTCTCCACTAGTTATCCTCATGGTAGTTAGCATTCTGTCGTGCATATCTCTCACCATGTCAATATGTCATTTAGAGACTCCTTTTTTTCCCGACACCCACCAAATTAACGCTTTAGGTAATTCCTATGCTTTCTCTGAATCAATAAAGACGTTGTGAGGTATTTTTTTTTCTCACTAAACTTCTCAATTAATTGTCTAATTAGGAAAATGGTCTCGATGGTTAACCTCCTTAGTAATTTTCTGATACACTTGTTTCATGTCTTAGTCATTGTTGAATCTCTCTCTTCCATAGTTTCTTAGTGTAGCTGATATGTTTGATCCCTTGAAAGTTCGTGCTACTCTGTATGTCTCCTTTATTCTTATAAAGTACGTGTTCTCCAGCTGCTATCAAAATATAGTTTCCAAATGTAAGGGATTCCTAGCAAACATGATGAAGCTTGACATTATCTTGTACGTTGTTCCCTGGGGATTCCTTGTGAACAAGGAAGGCACAACATATCACACCTCTCACATCCATTCTTTAAACCTCTCGTTGCTTGAGAGGACACCACTCTTTATTACTCAACAATAGAATGCTCTGTAATTGTTTTTAATTGAAAATTCAAGGAACTAGAAATGGTTTTCCAGAAAAAAGAGAGGAATTAGAAGTTGTTTTGTTTCTCTTACAGATTTAAGAGTGTGCTTTTATGTAGTGTGAGCGTGCTTTTATGAAACCAGATTATGTTTTTGACTTTGATATGCACGGAAACTAAATTTTGTAGAACTTGCTTATATAAGTATAACAGGTTGTTCCAACGAGTTACCTGACCATGCAGGTTATGGCATTGATGGCTTATTTGATGGAGTTCAAGGGGAACTATGGGCCTCATCTTATAATAGTTCCTAATGCTGTTTTGGTGAATTGGAAGGTGATTTATTTATTTGCTTCAAATGGGGGTTGGCAGCTTTTTTGTTTTCATTTTTTTTTAATTTACAAAAATTTCATTGCTTACTTTTGTCCATCTCCTTCAGAGTGAGCTTCACAGTTGGTTGCCTTCAGTATCTTGCATTTATTATGTTGGTGGGAAAGAACAACGGATGAAGTTGTATACCCAGGTAGGTGCCTGCTCTCTCTCTCTCTATTATTGTAGGTGGCCTGTTCCTTATTTTATTACCCATTAAATTGTGTTTTTCATGGAAGTTTTGGGCATACATGATTTGGAACTTAAGCAGGTTGTATTAACAAATTAATATGATCTTCGTGGAAATTTTTGGCACATCTAATCAGCCTTTTAAATTAGCAGTTCTTTTCTGGTGAAGAATGTCCTTTTTCTTTTTCTTGATGAATTCAGAACCTCGTTCCATCATTATTCAATAGTAAATGAGAAAAGCTAATCTTTCCTCATGAATTAGAACTGTTCATGCAATAACTGGCCTCTGGTAACATATTGGACCTGGAAATTACCGTGTTGGTACCAGTGATTTAAAAATTGCCGATCTATGATGGTAATGTTGGGCACCGTCCCTATTCCGGGTTCGAATCCGGTGACTTTGCCTGTTATGATGACATTGATACACAACACAGTTCATGCATGGTAATAGAGCATAAAAAGAGGAAGGTGCATGACCTATCATGTCAATCCAAATAGATAAGGCAATGCCTTTTTTACCCATTTCGTTCCTTGAAATAAATTACTAAATACAAACGCACACATGCAGCCAATCTTGGACTACATGAGCATAGATAGTACCACATGGAAAAGAAAATTTTAAAACGAAAGAGTAGCTACATGCTAATTTATTCATGATTCTTGTTGTTTTCAGTACATTAAAAGGAATGAGTGGAGAAATCATCTGTCATGTGGAAAAAATCTATGAATCTATGCTTTTTAATTTGTTATTTGTTGAATTATGAAAAAGGAATTTATGCAAATTTTCTCCTCTTTTTTATTTTTATTTTTATTTCTCTGGATTACTGATCGCCCATCCGGCCGATCTGAATTGGAATTGGTGGTGGGTGATCCACGTCACCAATCCGTGTTCTAAAACAGTCGTTGGTAAAGATAGTTGGGTACATATGAGACAATTTTTACTGAGGGGAGCATGAGGTGTTGTTTTTTTTATCTTGTAGGAAGTGATGCTCTTTTGATTATAAAACGGCCTTCAGATGAATGTCAATTGCACTCATAATGTATTTCATTTTATTGAAGGGGGTTTTACTGATTTTATGTGGATTTTAGCAATGTCTCGCTTGGATCTAAGTCAAACTGTTCATTACATTGCTTCATGTTAAGTGCATCACCATCAGTGGGATGGATTCAATGGGTCTTGATTATTTGAAACATTTTTAGAAGGAGAATTCGTGAGTAGCTTTTGATCAATTGGAGATTTTTAGGAGAAAATGCTCTAGGGAAGGAAGGGGCCTTGATTTCCTTGGAACTTGCATAATCCAACATCCAAGTAGTTTGCCCAGCAGAACTTGTGGAGCTCGTGAGAAACACATCTTTCCTGTCTTAGACGCTCCCTTATCTGCTCCCCATATAGGGTCGTCCCTAATTCTATAATTTTATTTGTTTCAGGATATCTGATGATGCGAGATTGTGAGTCCTTAAATTTGGGATTGAGGGCCATTGTGGAATAATTTTTGTTACCCATTTATTGCATTATGAGTGGTTGAATCGATATGTATTCTGATTGGAGCCTGTTGGATTGAATGGTACTCCTTGGAAAAGTTGGATTGCTGGGAAATTTGATTATTATGCCCCTGCTGTCCTCTGCTTATCATTTTTTGGGTGTGGCTAGCATGATGGTGTCGAATGGGCATCACTAATGTAGACAAACAAGGTTAGGTGGAAATACAAGATGAATATCTTGTGTAGTCTAGTTTTGGTTCAATGCTTGTGTTCTACCCAGGTGCATGCATGCGATCTTCAGAACGGGTGACAACATGATACCTGCATACTTGGGAAGAGATATCTTGTGTAAAGTGATTGGAAAAGGACTTGGATCTGGATATTTGATGTATGCAAATCACAAATTATTAAATAACCAAATTATGGTCCGCTACATATGCCATGCATACCGTGACTTAAAACACAAAAACATTATTTTTTGCTTGTTAAAGTTATTCAAAATATTTTTAACAAGTCTTTTTGTGGTGCTAATTCTGATTTGGTTGGTATCAGTTTCTTCAAGTCCATCTTCCCATATTTTTGTATTGTGCTTCTACATTTTATCATCTTCATGCGTTCCATGCTGAAATCTTCTTTTTCTTGGTATTTGTTTTTCAGGAGGTGTGTGCAATGAAATTTAATGCACTTATCACGACTTATGAATTCATAATGCGCGACCGTTCAAAACTTTCAAAAATTGATTGGAAGTATGTCATAATCGATGAAGCTCAGCGTATGAAAGATAGAGAATCACGCTTGGCTCGTGATCTTGATAGGTTCCGTTGCCAGAGGAGGCTTCTTTTAACTGGGACACCCTTACAGGTTGGTACTAAATAGACTGGCTTGGTTTTTAATATTGTGCATTTTTATACAAACTAGAATCTAGTGCTCTCCTATGTGCACTATTGATATATATATATATATATATATAGTGGAGATTCTTTAACTCTATTTTGTTAGGAGTTTTCAGTGTAATCTGTACACCAGATGTTTTGATAGAGACTTGAATGGCCATTTATAATCTTGATGCCTGGGACTAAGGTTTTAGTGTCTCTTGTTGTGTAAATCAAAGGTCGGCTTTGCTTGTTTAATGTCCATTTATATTCTTAGATGTTAATTCATGTTCTTCAGTATGTATATTAATGGTGTGGTTATTGTGTTGGCCAGAACTGATAATTCTAAAGTTCTAGAGAGTGACAATATAAATCTTGAAGGAAATTTTTGGCTATCATGTTGCTTTGGTAATCTCTACTTATAGCGGATTGATTGGATTTGATCATCGTTATCAAGATGGGACCGAACCAGCCCATCGATTGGATGGACTGTTGACAAGTGCTATGGCCAGTTTGGTCCAAAGCAAAAGAAATGGGCTCATCAAAACCAAACAAATCAATGTTTGACTAATTTTGACTGGTCAATTTGGCCGGTTTTGACTGGCAAAACGAGTTTGCACATCCTTTTTTTTTGTATAATTGCATATTTTAATCTATTCTTTATAATTTATGATATTTTTAATCTATTCTTTATAATTTATCTCAAATATTTTTTAAATTGGGTCCAACTAGTTCGACCTGTGGTCAGACTGGTTTTGACTGGATTAGACCTTCAATTGCATGTCCAATTCTGATAACACAGGGTGCTATATTTATCCTCCCTCCATACTAAAGAAATACATTCTATTTACACTTTTCTGACCTGAAGTGTGTTCTTGTTCATCTGTTACAGAATGATTTGCAAGAGCTGTGGTCACTACTAAACTTGCTTCTTCCAGAAGTATTTGATAACTGCAAAGCATTTCACGACTGGTTTGCAAAGCCTTTCCAAAAAGATAACCCTTCTTCACAAAATGCAGAGGATGATTGGCTCGAGACTGAGAAGAAGGTGATTATCATTCATCGGCTTCATCAAATCTTAGAGCCTTTCATGCTTCGGCGACGTGTTGAAGATGTGGAAGGCTCACTTCCACCAAAGGTGCTTTCGTTTTCTTTTTTTCTTTTTAAAGAACCAAAAGTATTTCGATTAGGAGCATATAACAGAGGATAAGGAATTGTGCCCTTGATATTGATTATTTTTTGGATCTAAATGCTATGTACATTTGCTTTTGATACAGGTTTCAATTGTTTTGAGGTGTAAAATGTCTGCTGTTCAAGGTGCCATATATGACTGGGTTAAAGCCACTGGTAGCATCCGGCTTGAGCCTCAGGCTGAGTTAAAGAGGGTTGCTGGGAATCCCAATCGCCAAGTTAGGGCATACGTGCCATTGCAGAACAGATGTATGGAACTGCGCAAAGTTTGCAATCACCCCCTGCTTAACTATCCATACTTGGCTGGATATTCAAAAGAGTATATTGTGAGATCTTGTGGGAAGCTCTGGATCCTTGATAGGATTCTCATCAAGCTCCACAGAACAGGGCATCGGGTGCTGCTTTTTAGCACTATGACAAAGCTTCTTGATATCTTAGAAGAGTACCTCCAATGGAGGGGGCTTGTTTATAGGCGAATCGATGGCACGACGAGTCTCGAAGATAGAGAGTCTGCCATTGTGGAGTTCAATAGCCCTGGTTCGAGGTGTTTTATCTTTCTGCTCAGTATTCGTGCGGCTGGTCGAGGCTTGAATCTTCAATCTGCAGACACTGTAGTAATTTATGACCCTGATCCAAATCCCAAAAATGAGGAGCAAGCAGTGGCCAGAGCTCATCGGATAGGGCAGAAGCGGGCGGTAAAAGTTATATATATGGAAGCAGTTGCAGATACAATATCAAGCTATCAGAAAGAAGATGAATTGAGAAATGGGGGAACAGTTGATTTGGAGGATGAGCTTGCTGGTAAAGACCGATATATGGGTTCCATTGAAAGTCTTGTCCGAAATAATATTCAGCAATACAAGATTGATATGGCTGATGAGGTCATAAATGCTGGCCGTTTTGATCAAAGGACAACTCAGGAAGAACGGCGCATGACTTTGGAGACACTATTACATGATGAGGAAAGGTACCAAGAAACTGTTCATGATGTTCCTTCCCTGCAAGAGGTAAATCGAATGATTGCAAGAAGTGAAGAAGAAGTTGAATTGTTTGATCAAATGGATGAAGAATTGGACTGGACAGAGGAAATGATACGGTATGATGAAATTCCTAAGTGGCTCCGAGCTGGGTCTAGAGAAGTTAATGCTGCTGTATCTGCTTTGTCTAAGAAGGCATCTAAAAGTGGACTGATTGGCCATATTGGGTTATATTCTGAGGAGGAAAAATTAGCCGCTGCATCTCCTAGTAAAATTGAGAAGAAAAGGGGTCGCCCAAAGGGCTCGTCTACTATAAAAAAGCTCTCAACGTCTCAGGATTTGGACACTGGGATGAGTAATGGAGAGATTGGGGAAGATGTGGAAGCGAGTTCAGATGAAAGGGCGTCTTTCATGCAGGAAGAAGAGGGAGAAATTGGGGACTATGAGGATGAGGGGTTCGACCGATCTGGTTCTGCAATACCTTACAATAAGGATCCATCTGAGGAGGAGGGACAAAATGAAAGTAGCAGAGGTGGTTATGGGTTTTCCAAGTCAATGGATGTGACCAGGAATGAAGAAGGTATGGAGGAGGGTGTCTCTTCTGGATCTTCTTCTGAAAATCGCAGGGTAAATGGAGTTGCAACCTCCACATTAACTTCTCAGAAGTTTGGGTCCCTATCCGCGTTGGATGCTAGACCTGGTTCAGTTTCAAAAAGGATGGTATGTACCTCTCTTAATTTGTGTTGCTTAATTGATTTACTTAATTTTCTCTCACTTTGTCTTTATCTTACTTTTTTGGCAATCTATAGCAGTCAGAGGAGTTAGAGGAAGGAGAAATTGTAGCATCCGGTGATTCCCATATGGATCTTCAACAGTCTGGAAGTTGGATTCATGAACGTGATGATGGTGAAGATGAGCAGGTTTTGCAGCCAAAAATTAAAAGGAAGCGTAGTATTCGCATTCGTAGATCTACTTCTGAAAAGACGGAGGATAGGTATAGCAATGAAAAGGTTTCCCACCAGCATGGAAATTCAAATCAATTTGCAAATAAAGTGTCTGTTGATTATGGGATGCAACAGAGGCAAACTTTAGAACTTGAAACATACACAGAACCAGTATCCGGTAGGCAAGACCCCAGTGACCCAAGTTCTAGACAAAGGCGAAATCTTCCTCCAAGACGAGGAACTGATTCTCCAAAATTGCATGGCACGCCAAAACAGAGCAGAGTAAATGAGTTGCTTGAGCATGTGGGTGATGGCATAGAATATTCAAGAGAAAGTTCCGATAGTAAATCTCTACGTATGACTGGTCCTGTCTTTGGCTCTGGACAGACATCTGATAATTTAAGGAAAAAGGTATGCCCTTCCCGTATTTAAGCTTATGACCTGGATTTTGTGTATCTATTGGTGTTTTGGCTGTAAAACCGCTACAAATGGATTTTGGAAATGCTATTTCTAGAAGTTTGAGAGATGTAATTTGGCGGTTTGCCATTGTGTTTTTCAGAGTAGCAATGCACATTATGTATGATATGTTGGATCATACCTGCTGTCCATCTCAACGACTGAGTATGGAGTTGATCTAATACTACACTCATTGCACTCCTAGTGTTTAACCTTATTTTTAATCGGACCCGGTTTCTATGTGGCCAAGCCCGCATATGTAGAAATGCGGGCCTATTAATAAATCCATTTTTGAGATTGAGTTTTGGACTTAATTTTTAAGGACATGTAATCTCTAACATGGAGATCATGAATATGAAAAAATAAGTAAATTTTTAAAATTAGAAATAATAATTCTAGTAAGAAAACATTTGGATTGTTAGTTTCCATTCTTTTTAGATGGAACACCTACTTGCATCCATCTTTAAGGTGGATGCTTTTCACTTTTTGGACCGCATATGTAGGTCATGCGGTCCAGCCCGCATGAAACAATTTCCTTTTTATACACTTCTAAGTTATTTTTGCCCTTTTTACGTGAGAGTCATGCATGTACATGAGTTTGTGGTTAGCAACTTTCACGTCTAAAGTATCCCTCCTCTTCTTTATAAATAGAACAGTTAAAGCAGTTTCGAAATAAAAAACTATCACGTCTGAAGTGTCATCCAAAGAAAAAAAGAAAAAGAAAAATCACGTTTAAAGTTTTCTTGCCACACTTAGTGTGTCGAATTAAATATAAAAAAATGGGTTGGTTTCATTAACGGATGATAGATAGTGAGCTCGAGGGTGAGAAGTCTCTGAGAGAGCAGATATTACCGTTGGAAAGTTACAAATTCTATCATAATTAGCCTATTTTCTAATTCAAGTGTTTTGTTAATCATTCTCCTTCCCTCTCTCTAGTCCCCTATTTGTCTTGTTTATCCTCTATCCGCGCTTCCCCTCGAATTTTGTTTGACATAGGGTGATGGGACTGACAGATATGCCCAGCATAATACTCTCTCTCTCTCTCTCTCTCTCTATCTATTTGTGTGGGGGTGTTTGTGTGTGCGTGCGCACATGTTTGTGATGTGGCCTGAACTCTATAATCCTTCCCCTTCCCTTCCCCTCTCTGCTTAGAACTTTGTGGAATCGAAAACATCAAGCCATGCTTAGAACCACTGAAAATATGTATGGGAAGATGATGAGGATCTTGCTTTCTTTTGCTTGTTTTACTTCATCAAACATGTCCATCAGTGTAACGAAATGACAACAAAGCGCTGGCAATAGTTTATTGACCTGCTTATTACTGCATCTGGCTCTCTCATTTACAAAATTTTATTTGTAGTTTTTCTTTCTCTATGACGTTAAATAACGTTCCAAATTTCTTTTTTTTCACCCAGTGCAAGCATGTGCTCAGCAAGCTTCAAAGGGCCATAGATAAAGATGGGCATCAACTAGTACCAATATTAACTGATTTTTGGAAGAGAAGCGAGAATGCTGGAGGCGTGAGAGGCATAAATATGGGTAATAATCCATTGGATTTACGAGCCATCGATCAGCGGGTTGATAGAGGGGACTATAGTAGCGGGACCGACTTAGCAGCTGACATACAGTTAATGTTGAAAAATGCCACCCATTATTGCGGGTATTCAGCTGAGGTAATTAGCCCAAATTTCTCCTTTTAGTACATGCTATAAAATATCACCTTTGGTTTCTTTCCTCTTATGTTTAATGGTCTGTATCTACATTGAATGATCTGTATCTACATAGTATCGCGTGTGCCTTGGTTATTATTATTAGGTGAAAAAGATAGAACAAGGAAATAAGAATGGAAAACAGTTACAAAAAATAATGAAGTAAATGGAGGATCGAAGCTGAGGGAACATTAGGATTTTAAAACCATACAAATGATAAAAATATAAAAATGAAAAAGGACAAACCAAAACAAAGAAATAAGAAAACAAAAAAGGGATGATAAGTCAGATATTTGGAATAACCCATATTTTCCCATTGCGTGTTATTTAATCCATTTCTTTAAGACTTGAATATCTTTTTTGATCCTTAACTTTGCTTAGTTTTTATGTTATAAGAAACCAAATAAGATAGTAACAAACTCAAAGTAACTGACTTAACCCAAAATAAGAAAGAAAGAAAGAGAAAACGTGCGTAACTTTATTGTTACTTCTCTGTCTTTTGCTCAATGAAATATAATGGTTTGTTCATAGCTTACATTACACTATGCTAATGGTTAACTTAGGATTGTACTCCAAACGATATTTTCCCATAGCGTGTTCATTATTTCATTTATTTCGGACTTGAATATCTCTTTTGATCCTTAACTTTGCTTAGTTTTTATGTTATAAGAAATCAAATGAGATAGTAATAACTTATAGTAACTAAACCCAAAATATGAAAGAAAGAAAGAGAAAACATGTGTAACTTTATTGTTGCTTCTCTGTCTTTTGATCAATGAAATATTAATGGTTCGTTTTGTCTTTTGATGAATGAAATATTAATGGTTTGTTCATATCCTACATTACACTATTCTAATAGTTAATTTATGATTGTACTCCAAAATTACCGACAAAAATGGGCTTGTGTATTGTAGAACTTTCTAGTAGTCAGTTGTCATTTTGCCTGTGGCAATGTTGAAATGGTTGAGATTTCGGCATGCTTGAGATCTATTATCAAATCAGTTGAGATTTAGTAGTTAAAGATGGGAAAGGATCTTGTGGGAGCGGATCCTACAGAATGATATAGGATTCAATCTCCATCATTGGATCGCTACCATGAGCGGTGTTGAAGATCTTTAGCTTCACCTGACAGGCAATAGGTCCTATTTGAATCTTGAAGGACCCGCTCCTTCAACATATGCCTGGCATAAATTGTCCTGACTTTTGATAGCCATTTGTCTCCAGGTTCGCTCTGATGCCAGGAAGCTGCAATCCCTAGCATTCGAATGCCTGAAGGTTGTGTTTCCTGAAACTGATTTGCGAGAGGCGAAAACCCTAGGTTCATTCACGGGGCCCACATCGACCCTGTCCCCGAGAAACCCAAGCCAAAATAACCGACCATTCAAACCAGTCGATGACTCTGACCAGGACCATGTGGACCTGGTCCCCACCACTCGCCATCATCGTGGGTCCCACCCCTCTGAAGATGGGCCCAAGGACCCTCGGTCCCATCCATCTAGGCCCAATGAGCCAAGGGGCCCACGTGATGATGTGGCATCACTGACGCATCCGGGCGACCTTGTTATATGCAAGAAGAAGAGGAAAGATAGGGATAAGGGGGCTGTTAAGGTGCGTGGGGTGCAGGACACTTGTCAACCATTGATGGGGCAAGCGGTAAGGGAGAATACCATGTCCCAGAATCAGAGGCAGCCACATGGATGGCTCCAATTGGGTAACAAGGCTGGTGGCGGGACAAGCAGTGGTGGGGTGAATGAGTTACAGTGGGCAAAACCTGTAAAGAGATTGAGGACAGATACTGGTAAAAGGAGGCCAAGCCATATTTGATTTGATGTGTATATATGATGATAATTTGGGCTCAATTTTACTCTTTTTATTTGGTGCCTTTCAATATCTTCATTTTCATTTTCTGGGCATTTTTTAATTTTTCTTTTGTATGGGGTTCACATTTCTCAGATGTAATTGTAGTTCAGGTATGATAATGGGTTATGGCGGTAGCTACATGTGCATAAAATCTAATGTATTCCCATAAGGTTCGTTTCAGTCTTGTGAGATTTCTTCTCACTCGTAAGCAAGCAGTCTTCTTTGTGCTTTTACAGTTATAAGAAAAGGAAGTCCTGTGAGATTTCTTCTCACTCACAATTTTACTGTTGTAAGAAAAGGAAATAAAATTCCAGTGGTAGATCTCATTTACACCCAAAAAAGAGAAAAATCAGTTAGTCTTGTTCGTTTTATCTGTTTATTAAAGTATTCTCATAGAAATGGGTGTTCCATTGTGTATGTGTATGTGTATGTGTGTGTTTCAATTTTCTTTTATCATCTCTGCTTGTTTACATGGGATTTTGAAGAAGGGCTTGGGTGTTTTATGTGAGTTGTAAATAATCTTTTTTATACCTTGGCAAATACGCATGCTTGATTTTTTTGAGGCCCATGTATATTTTTAGAATATACAATTATGCAGAAGAGAAATGCTATCCTCACTTGGACCGAGACATGCTAGTTTTGGCCAAAATTGTATCTTGAAGATTTTCATTGAATATAAGCTTTTGTATAGTCACTTAATTGAACCATTTCGGTGGTTTTAATTCTGCAAGCCATCTGTGCAGAACTTTGGCTTTGCAGTTTTTGGAGTTATTGTGTCTTGGTTTGATTTCATCTTGAAAGCCCTTTTTTGTGCCACATTGCATGGCAGCATGCCGCGTTGATTTCGCTTATCTTTCCGTGGCCCAGAGGCTGCAAAATTCCAAAAAGATCCGGTTTCCTATCTTATTTTTATTGTTCTATTTTTATTCTATTATTTGTAGTGCAGTGAATTTATCATCTGTACTGGTTTTCTTTCCCTCTTCAGCAAAGCAACAATAGATACAGTTCTTTAATATTATGAGTAGAATATAGAGTAATGATCCTATGCGATCCTTTTACACCCATATGTGTAGGATTTCAAAGGATCACCATTAAATATAGCACAGATCTTTAAAAAAGTTATCACAGAGTGTGAGACTTGATTTTTTTAGAGATCTGTGTCATATTTAATGGTGATCTTTTGGGATCGTACACACATGGGTATAGGAGGGTCTTAAAAGTTTTAGCTAAAAAAGAAATGGGGTCAAAGTGGTTTTAAGATTTGTTTGGTTAAAAAAAAATAGGGTCGAAAGGTATATTTTTTTAAGATCGGTTTGGGTTAAAAAAAAAAAGTAAAGTTAAAGTGGTTTTAAGATTTGTTTGGACTAAAAATAATAAGATCAAAATGAGTAAGATATAAAACCTTTATACCTCAAATATGTATTTTGAAACGAGGGGGCAAAATGTAGAAAAACATTTTTTTAACATTTTTACAGTATGGGCTGGTGGGTTTATCGTGAACACCACTTTTTGCATCCATCTCTGCCGTTGGGTACGCAAGTGGAGAATTGCGTTCACTGACCCACGCTACACTTTTACTTTTTCGGATGTTAGTGGGTACTATTATATTCTTAGGTCTAATATGATCCATATGTAATGCATGGCAAAAAACATCATCACAGTTTTATCAATTTTGAATAGCGATGGAGGAGTTTGGTTTGACTGGCATCGAAAAAAAATTATATAAATTTAGCACAAAAAGGTCATTATCATTTTTGTCTTTTAGATTTCAAATCGAGTGGTTGTGAGCTTGCCATTTAGCAGACTTAAAGTTCAAACTTTTTTTCTCAAACTTCATGACTCACTCCACATCTAATGGTTAGGAGCAATTGTGGCCTCCTTATAAGAAAGATAGATGGCCTTATGATATATAATCCCTTTATTCAATTGTTCAAGAATGTGATGTGCAACACAACTACACGGCTCTCGTTGCTAAGACTCGGAGGTTGTGGTTTCGAAATTTTTTAGCCATGGACTGATGAAGCACAAACATGATTGTCATTTGATCTGATAAAGTGGATCCATGGTCCCGTTTGTTATGAAGTGATTGAAAGTGCGACCAATGTGATCTTGTGAGGAATTTTTTTTTTCTCACCCTTTGTCTTTTCTTTTCTTTTATCAAAGATCACTTGCAATTAGTATTATTACAATAACTCTTGCTTCAAAGAAAATAAAACCTTACGAATCCAAGATCTTGAGAACTTTGATGCCACTAAATCAAATTTTTTAAATCAAAGAAAATAATCACAAATCTTGTGCTTGAGAATATCAAGACTATACAATTAAATATGCAAGAACAAGAAATAAAAGAGAATGCCGTAGATTACCTCAATCGGACTTATTAAATCCCACACCGAGTCACCACCATCTGATGACGCGGGATCGATGGTTTCCATTCAATTTCAACTGAGAGAGCTAATTTCGGCCAATCTTTTCAATGGAACCCTTATGCTCACACAAGATTCTTAAGATCAATTCTCCAAAATACAGAGACAAAACATTCACCTTTCTTTATGTTTCTTGAACCTTAAGATTTTGATCAAAATTTGGGAGAGATGAGAATTAATTTGAGAGAGAAAAAGATTCTTAAGATCAATTCTCCATAATACAGAGACAAAACATTCTCCTTTCTTTATGTTTCTTGAACCTTAAGATTTTGATCAAAATTTGGGAGAGATGAGAATTAATTTGAGAGAAAAAAAGATGCCCCTTTTTTTATTATTAAGAAGTAAAGAGAGAGAGAATGGGGGGCGTGCCCCTTTTTGTTTTTGATGAGGGAGAGAATGTTGAGACAGAAAGGGGGTGTGCCTGCCCTTTTTGGATAAGATAAGAGAGAGGGAGAAGGGGGAATGTGCCTCCCGTTTTATTGATTAAAGATGAGGGGGAGAGAGAATGGAGCATGAGAGAGGAGAGAGAGCCCCTATTTATAAGGGGTTTAGGGTTTTTATTGCTTGTCTCATAAGATTGAATCTGAACCGTCGATCAAAGGTGACTTGTGGGTGAGAGATCTGAGTCATTCATTCTATAGATGGACTATTAACGTTACGGAATGTACGGAACCATTATCCCCATTTCCTTTGACCATTATCCCATTAGGGAATGTGTTGAACCATTATCCCCCTTTCCTTTGACCATTATGAAATTAATCAATAAAATATTGTATTTATCTAAAATATATCCATAAGCCTCATCATCCCATTAGGGAATGTGTTGAACCATTATCCCCCTTTCCTTTGACCATTATGAAATTAATCAATAAAATATTGTATTTATCTAAAATATATCCATAAGCCTCATCAGGCCTTCTAGAAGATTTTACTCAAATCTCTAAGAGAGTATTTGATAAGTGAAATTTTATGGAAGTGGGAGTTAAATGTCCCACTTCCATGTTTGATATTATTGAGTGGAAGCTGTAAAGTGGAAAGGAGACCTTCCATGCAGTTTTTTTTAAGTATTAAAATGGATTCATTTTTGGAAGACCTCCTCCATAAAAAATAATGGAAGAGCAATCTTCCATAATTTGTGGAAGAGTCTCTTCCACTCCCAAAAACTCCATGTGTCTAACACCCCCTTAAAGATAGAGTACATTTATCACTCAAAGTTATTTAGATAAGCCATGTCAAAAGCTCATATCATCTTATCATCTCAAAACAACTTAAGATAAATAAAAAAAACAATCAATCTATAAAAATAGGGCATGATAGGCAGCCCCTCTAAAATAGGGCCGTGCCACCCAAGGGATGGCAACGTGCCCCCATAAAATTTGGGTATAGTGGGCCCATGTGCACAATGTGCCTCCCCAAAAATTAACTNTAATATATAATATAATGTCGTGGGAGGCGAAGGCACGACACGGGGAGTAGGG
>NW_006494916.1:4246052-4294794 GCF_000471905.2 Amborella trichopoda | reverse complement strand
ATTTGAATATTTAAATATATAAAAACAATCAATATCTTTAATTTTATAAATAAAATATCCATTGATTTAGAAACATTCAAATAATAATTCTAAAATAATATCTACCACAAAAGAAACATAATTAAATTAATTTAATGGGAAAATTATTCATATGGTCAAGGAATTAAATCAATAATGGGGCACTCCACCTTCAACAGTGGACTACAGACCACACTTGTTTTATCATGCCGACCCAGCGTTGCCTTTGACCCACAGTCCAAGCAGGGGCTCATTAGCGTGTCACCAAAGTCTGGCTGATGAGCCAATGGATCGCAATCACAGTCTGTGGATTTCAGGTTCTCCCCTAGAGACGAGTTAATGTCACCTAGACCTAATGCGACCACAGCTCTATGACACATCTGAGTATCTCTCGCACATATATGCGCTTCATCCTAAAAGGTGGCTTGCTCGCTTTCCCGAACTGTCTATCAACGTATATGCCGTGTGATGGTACATGGATGAGGCTTTGACCTCTGTCTCCGTAGGACACCAACATACACAAAGGTCACACCGTCCCTCGACTCTCTCATCCGGGCATACTCCGACCTCATCATAGGATAACCCACTAGAACCCTTCTCAGTTTATTTTCTATGCCCAAGCAATATGGGTTTTTTCCAAGCACAATCCTGTATCTACAAACCTCGTTTGTATGATATGGTCTATGAGGGACCACACTCTCACTGAGTCCATAATCCACTGTATCAAATGTCTCATCACAATCACTCATAAGGCCTTTAAAGGCCACATAAACCCAAGAGTGATATCGGGCCAACGTGTAAAACACCCATTATGAATGTCTTTTTAAAATAGGTGCGGTTTGTATAGAGCTTAGGCTCTAAACAATCAAATTAGAGCCTAACTTCATATAGTGTCTAGAAATGTGGTTTTACTACTAGAAATCTTTGTGATAGCCTTAAAATATATATTCATAAAGTTCAAAGCTTCAAAAATAGTGTAGATCGACAGATCTATGAAAACTTGAAAATCTAGAAAATTGATGGTCTAAAAATGCGTTACAAAATACATGATTTCCAAAACTTGAAATCCATTTTTTTCTCATGTCCATGCATCTTGATATTGAGATGATCAATTTGAAGATATTTGGGCATGAAAACAACCTCTTCTAGTGAACTTTTTGAGGTAGGCTGAAATTTGATTGTTTAGAGCCTCGGCTCTATATAAAATTTTCCCTTTTAAAATTGACACGCCTTCCTAAATATATAGTAACTTTTATGAGATTGTTACTAGACCATTTATCTTTGTTACAAAGAGGTCACAGTTACTCGTAGCCATCAAATGTCACATTGGGCAGCGGCTACCAATGCACTTCAAAAGTTCGAGAAAAAAAGAATTTGTTATGGTTGTTAAGTTCAATATGCCAATATTCTTTAAAATAACACTCACTCTATCCATTGTAATTATGTCATCTTTCAAACAGAAAAATTTGAGAAAAACCTTTTGATACACATGAAATAAATGAAAATTGTTTTTTGTTTTGGAAAATGGTTTCTCGCGGGCTGGACCACATGACTACATATACGGTCCAAAAGTGTAAAGCATCCATCTTAAAGATGGATGCAAGTAGGTGTTCCATCTAAAAAAATTAAAACTAACGGTCCAAATATTTTCTTACTGTAATTATTATTTCTAGTATATAAAATTTACTTATTTTTTCATATTCATGATCTCTAGTTAAAGATTGCATGTCCTTAAAATTAAGTCAAAAAATCCATCTCAAAAATAGATTTATTAATAGGCCTGCATTTCTACATATGTGGGCTTGGCCCCATAGAAACCGAGTCTTTTTTATTTTTATTTATTTTTATTTACTTTTATTTATTTTTATTAATTGCTCGTACAGTACTGCATATGCAAAATTGACTTGCTCTAATAGGCAATGGTGATTCACATAATCACAGCCCCATAGAAATCCCTCACTCGTTTTGATAAATCATGGTGAGCTAGATCTAAATCTAATTTGGATCTTGGAAGTAACTCAATGTGTATCCAATTGGATCGTTTCCATAGAGTGAAGGTATTCTCTTTGGCTATGACTTTCTATTGCTGTCTGGGATAAGGTGCTCAAAAGAGTACAACTTAAATTAGATCTATGGAAGCCAAAATATTTGTCTTTAGGAGGGAGAGTGACGTTACTGAGATCTTGTTTGGCTAACCTTCATGTCTATCAGATATCATTAGTAAATATACCTGCTTCGATCGCAAGAAAAATTGAAAAGATGATGAGGGACTTTCTTTGGGGTTCCTATGGTGAGGAGCGGAATTTCATTTGTTAAGATGGGACAAAGTTTGCATCCCTAAAGGGAAAGGACGTTTGGGTATTCGCAAAATCAGAACGTTTAACCAAGCTTTCTTGTGCAAAAGGTGGTAGCACAGTTTCCATATAAAGGATCAGCTTGGTACCAAGTCTTAATTTCCAGATATGGTATGGATAGACAAGAAATCTGGCTTGGGGGTGGAAAGGGTAAGGATACTTCTCTTGTATGGAGAGTTATTTTTAATTGTAGGCCAATGATCTTGGGTTATTTTAGATGGACTTTAGGCTGTGGTGATCAAGTTTCCTTTTGGCACTATAAGTAGCTAGGGGATTATCCATTGAAGGCAATTTTTCCTGAGATGTTTAGGACTATTATAAGGCCCAATTTAAAGGTAAATGAGGCAATAGAAAGAAGGGGTTGGCTTTTTGCGTGAACTATCTTTTTGGCTTATAGTCGGTTAAATAATGTACTTGTAGCTCAATGGTGTGAACTTATGAAGATGTTGGATAATGCCTATACATCTCCAAATGCAGAGGATGAGATGTTTTGAGAAATTGAAGGCAATGGTGTTTTCTCTGTCAAATTATGTTATAATCTTTTCTTTCATGATCGTAGGAGATGGTCTTGTCCACATATTGCTCAAATATGAAAGTGACCGATTCCACACAAAGTTCAAGTTTTTATTTGATTGGCGACATTGGACAAAGTTTTGACTATCAATAACTTGATTAAAAGGGGAAAAATTCTCCCACATGTTTTTTTGATGCTCAAGGCTGATGGAGAGTATGGTGCACATCTATTTATACATTGCCCTTTACTGCGATGATCTATTATTGGCTATTTGGTATTTTATGGATACAAATGGTGCTTCCTCAAGTTGTGGCGGGGATTGTTTCGCACTTGAATGTACATTTTCTGCCTAAGATTGGTAGAGTAGTTTGGAAGATAGCAAGATGTGTGATATTATGGGAGGTTTTGAAGGAAAGAAATATGATGACATTTGAAGGGATTGCTATTCCTTTTGATAGATTGATTCATCTTATTAAACTTTTGATCTGGTCGTGGCTATCTGTTACTAAGGAGGGATGGGGCATTTCTTAGGTAGATGTTTTGGTTAATTTAAATAATCTCTTCTTTCTTGGTGTTGGTAGTATTAGGTCGAGATATATTTGGATTGCTCCGTTCATAGGAAGCTTAATGCTTAATTTTGATGGGAGTTCTTTCGGAAACCCTAGAGTAGTTGGAATTGGAGGTGTGATGCGCGATTGCTTTGGTAATATTTTATTTACCTATGCAGGTCCGATACGTATTGCCACTGCTAACTTCGCAGAATTGAGTGTTTTGCTTAGTGGATAGAAGCTTTTCATCAGTAGAAATATTAGCAATAGCGGTTTGATTGAATGAGACTCCTTGAATGTGATTAGATAGTGCAATAAGGTTCAGAGAGTCCCATGGGAACTACGTCCTTTATGGTTGCAGATTATGAATATTGCAGCTAATGTTTCAATCTCTTTCTCTCATATTTATTGCGAAGCTAATAATGTAGCTGATTTGTTGGCTATGGGTGGAGCCTCCCTACCGTCTTTTGTTGTTTCTGATGATGTAATTTTCTTTTTGTAGTTTTTAATAAAAGTAGTAACATTTGTTAAAAAAAAAAAGGTATTCTCTTTGGCTTCAATATTTTTTGGTACGCTAGATCTAAACAAACACAGAGATATATTCCCTTTGGCTTCAACAAAAGTAACGGATTTTCTACAAAGATATCATTTATCTTTATTACAAGGAGGTGACAACTATTACCATTCATTAGATGTCAAACCGGAAGGTTTAGGATGAGTTACAAAGTTCGAAAATTTTTTTTTGGAACTTATGTGTCTATTCAATGACACTCCTACAATCACTCATTTCAAAATTTAAGGAACAAGTGCGATTGTGACTTTCTTACACAAAAGATATATGATCTTTTTGTAAATAATCCCTAAAAATAAGATATGAGAGAGAAAGATTATCCTCCAAGTTCGAGTAATTGAATTGGGAAAGCAGACTTCCTCTAAAAAGATGAGGTGGGGCCTTAAAAAATACAAGAGAAGAACAAAGTAATAGGTCCTCTTGCATTGAAAAGGGCTTGCTTTTTTTAAATAGAAGTTGTTCTGATAGATATTTTGGTTAGTACCCCATTTAAGTGAGATAAAGTTTTGATTGCTCTTTTCAGTTTAACAACGGGAATGAGATTGATGATCGACAAGTTTTGCTGGTTAGGAGAGCTTGTTTAAAAAAAAAGAAAGCTTGTTTAAAACAAAAACATGCGAAGTTATAAGGGTAACTATGTAAAAGTATGCGATGTAAGTCATTCATACTATGAATTTCAGTTTTCTATCAAACAACCCCTCTGATGTAAATCACATATATTATGTATTATTGTAGTTTGTGTGTATTTTTTACTTCATATCCATGCTTGTATTGTAGGTGGTAGTCACTTTGATTTCATGTCCAACCTTGTGGAATTCCAATATTTTAGATCTTATTTTTACATCTAAGTGAGATTAAAAACTCAAACAAAAAACCTAAAATTATATAGGCAAGCTTTCTATGCTTCCCCCACAACACAAAATTTATATACTTCCCCTTATCCAACTGTCCATTCTGAATGGAGGACGAAGATTGCCCCAATCACAATGTCACGTCTCTACATTATTTTATTTTTAATTTATTTTTTATAAACTCTTTTGATACCAAATTTTGGACGTCCAATCCTCTATTATACTCGCACCAACGAAAAAATATAAAAAAATATTTTCAATAAAATTAAATAACCAAAATACCCTTGAAAGTTTCAAAGGGTATTTTGGTCATATTTTATCGAAAAATTATTTTTAATATTTTTTATAGGTACACCCCAATGAGAAGATGTCATGTACCAAATTTAATATTCATACAATTCGTATAAAAAACAACTAAAAATAAAATCTTTTGAGATGTCGGATCTAAGATCAAACGGTAAGTGGCTCTCTTGATCAAAATTAGACGGCTGGTGGTAGGGGAAACATAGATCTTCTATACTGCAAGGGAAGTATAGAAACCTCTATCAAATAATATTGCGTATTCTTTTGATCTGAAATTACAAAAATTTGATTAACCAAATTAATAATTAAATAAAAAAGACATTGAATCCTAAAATGGTATGCTCCCATGTTGGAGCATATCACAGTTTGAAGTTTTAATATTTTGTTTGCAGAGGAGCATGTAATCTTTTTCCTTCTTATAATGCATCTGCCTGTTGGTGAATATGGCCTGTGTATAAGGAAGGCTCTATATTGGAATGAGGGGTATTTTATTTAGTGACAAAGACATGGATGTTTGCAGCAAATACCTCAAATACCAATCTCTTCTTAACAACTTTTACCTCAAAATGAGGTATTTTGTAGTAAATATCTCTCAAAAAAAAAAGTCATTCATTTTTTTTTTTTGAAAAAAATACTTTTGTTTATACATGATGATATCACATCTCATAAGACGTCAAACAATTAAAAAGAATGCCGAATCGAGTCCACAATGTGTCGGATTGAGTCCACAATGTGCCGGACTGTACTTTAGACCTATTGATGGACTATATGGATCTATTGTCAAACTGCATGGGCTTATTGCCGAACCACTCTTTGACAGTGTCGGGCGTATGAGCCTATTGCCGAACCGTTCGTTGATAGTGCTGGTCAGCTCGGTTATACTGCTTAACCGTTTTATGGAAAAAGTTAAGTCGATGTTAAAAAAGAGAGGGGCCATTTTGGTCTTGAAAGCTGCAACCTTTTGACCGGGGGTACTTGCTATAAAAGCTTGTTGCGGGTAAAACTTACCTCAAAGAGCTTAGTTGGGGTAGGATGTAAGGGAAGTTAATGTATAGGGTTTTGTTTGTAATTTTCGTAGTTTGGTTGGATAATTTATCCATCCTGCCCTAAGATTCTTTTCAAGCCTTGAAGGTGCAGGGAGAGATCAGTGAAAATGGTGAACACCAAGAAAACGGTACGTGGAATTTTTGTTCTTCCATAAATTGGACCGTCCTTTTTTTTTTTTTGTGTTATGGTTTTCTCTCCTCTTCTTTTTTTTTTCTGTCTTTTTTTTTCCTATGATTAATGCACTTATACATGTTTTATGGCATATTAACCATTGCAATGCAGTGATGCTTTTGTGCTCTTATATTTTTAATGTTCAGAAGAAGACCCATGAGTCCATTAATAATAGGTTGGCTCTGGTTATGAAGAGTGGGAAATACACTCTTGGTTGCAAGACTGTACTTAAATCTCTGAGGAATTCCAAAGGTATGGTCACTCCTTCTTCGCACTTTCGATTTGTCTCAAAAAATGATATTTAGCCTGCAAAATAATAATTTTTCTTTCATTACCCAGAAATGTTTTATGTAACACAGATTAGTTTATTCATTGTTTCTGTCTTGTTAAAAATTTAAGAGGAATTTTGTATTGTTTTGTGGGCTTATAAAATTTTTCTTTTTGTTATCACTATGTGATATTTGCATATATTGTTTGGGGTCCCTAATTGAATTTCTCATTGTTTTATTTGATGGTTATTGCATTCGTTGTATAACCAGTAAGATTATCGATATGGAAAAATGTGAACTTTATGAATGCTATTAAGGCATGTACGTTTTGAATGATGATGAAAAACCACTGTTATGTAATGTGAACGAAGATTTGAACAACTATTTGTACGTTATGAATGATCTTTCTGCAAAACAAAATTATAACTGATTAAAAAAGAAAAAAATAAAGTTTATATTTTTCTGTACTTCTCTATGTAATTCACTCAATGTACTCCTCTACTATTATTACTATCAATACAATGTTAACCTTTTCAAAAAAAGAAGAAAAAGAAAAAAGAAAAAAATAAAGTATATGAATTTTGTGATAAAAAAGAATTACATGGTTTGCATGGTTGCTATTTAGGTGTGTTAATCTTTGACAGGGAAGCTGATAATTATTTCAAATAACTGTCCTCCCCTGAGGAAGTCCGAGATTGAGTACTATGCCATGCTCTGCAAGGTTGGGGTGCATCATTTTAATGGAAGTAAGCAGTCCCATTATCCATTCATTTGAACTTTTATACTTTTTATTGTCATAAACATCTATATATGCATACATGATGTTTTTTATCTGCACGTGTTTGATTTTGAAGGTGTTATATTCTATCAATCAATGCATTAAAAAGCAAGGGGAGGCGCCTAGGTAGGCTGCCTAGGCGCAATGCAGCCTTCCAAGTGGCACTTCATCCTTCAGGTGCCCTTGCCTTACAAATATGCATAGGTATTTGGTATGGACACGGTTTCTATGCGGCCAGCCCGCATGTTGTAGGAATGCAGTCTTGGCAATAAATATACTTTTGAAATATAATTTGATCCTAATTTTAGAGAATATATAATCCTTAACATGGAGATCATGAATATGAAAAAAAAAAATTGAAAACTAGAAATTATAATTATAGTAAGAACACATTTGGACCATTAGTTACACTTGTTTTTATATGGACCACCTATTTGCATCCATCTTTAAGATGGATGCTTTATACATCTGGACCGCAATTGTAGAAATGCGGTCCTGCCCACATGAAACAATTTTCCATTTAGTATTTCTCAAAAAACATACATATGTATTAAGTATATAAATATATGTCTATGTATGGTATCATGTTAACATGTATACATGTAATAATTTTTTTTATTTTACATGAAGTATATGTATAATCAATTGAGCGTTACAAATTTGAATCATGGGAAAAACTCAAAGTTTGAAGTCATTAGCGAAATATTGAATCACATTTCACAGATGGAGCACAACCAACAATATAGTCACATTCCCAATGCCTCCGTGTCCAAGAACAAGACCATAAACTCGAATTACTCAAATAAATAACCACAAGTGTAAAGCTTTACTCCTAACCCCACAAGGTTCCGAGACGGAGCTTAACCTGAGTCTTGGTTAAGAACGACGATGATCTACGTTTCACACGGCGCACGATTCCATGGATAGTTTCATTCGACATCGTGATGGAGGACATAGCTTACGAGCATCGGCTTTGATCATGCCACTAGGCATTTGATTAGGACACTGCACAATGATCCGAACACTTTGTCGCATCTCTTCGATACGGACACAGTAACGATCATAGCGATCTCCTCTGGTACCTACTGGTACGTCAGGATTCGATTGGTCATGAACATCGTAAGGTGCTGCTCTTCGCGAATCCCAGCATACCCTTGGTTGGGATGGGTAGGTATAGAGAAAAGGACACAAAAGGAACAACAATCAAAATGAAAGACCCTGTTTGCTTGATCTCCAATTCTTAATGTTTTGGGTGAATCTCCAGCTTTAAATCACCCAAAACCTCCTCTTGTAGCCTCTCTTAATTTCTTACAAAGAAAAAATCCCAAAGGCAAAATCGTTTCGTCCCCCCTTAAGTGCATAGCTATATTTGGTTGCCTTCCCCCATTTTAGGGGCATTTATTTTACCCAAACGTGGTATCGGCTCCTGGCCCCACTGAAATATCCATGAAAAAATTATTTCAAAAGATACAAACTGTAAAATGGCTACAAGAGGATATTGTTCCAGGGCTATGCTCAAACTTCGGACATTCACATTCTTGGTTCCACCTGCCAGACATCAAAGTAGCGAATTTGCATTGAATCTAAACCCTCACCTTGTAAGAAAGAGGAATATGAAATTTTCTTCTGAAATGAGTCGATTGGTTTTTTTATGCCACATGTTATAGAAATTTGGTGGTGGCATGCTTTGCCTCATGATTTATTTCATTATTCCTTGTATAAGTTTCTTGATTTGGCACGCACATACCCACCTGACCCAAGTTGACCATGGAATTGTTTGGCTCAAAATAACTTGTGCAAATCCAGTGATAATGTAATTTTATTTTGAAAAAGGAGCATTTACTTATTGTAGTTAGAAGTTTTAGACTTTTACCTTCTGGGTTCTTTTGAAACATGGGCACCTTATCTTAAGTTATGAACTTATGCCACCTGTTTTCCAAATCCTAAATTATGGAAGGTACTGGCAGAAGAAACATATGCACATTAGCCTTCTTTCTCACTCTCAAGGTTGTTCTTTCTTTTATATGGGGGGTTTCTATTATAAAAGAATTTTCTATGGCTTGAGGGGTGCTCGTGGGCCATGCTTGAAGTCTTCCCTTTGGTTGATATGTTAGAATCTGGATGGCAAATTAGTTCAGTGTTAAGTCTACCTGTAAAGGGGAACCTTGTTGGTTATCTGTGTGGTCAAAGTGCTTTGCTTCTTGAAGTTCATGGGTTTGGTTCTCCTAAACAACTTGGTATACATGCATAGGTGGAAGCATTGTCATTTTATGTTTAAGTTGTCATTGAGCTCACTCACTAAACGGATATTCTGGCCTTCTCTTTAGTATGAACAATACCAGATTTGGACCTAGTCTCTCAGTTTATTGCCATCACTCTTCTCCTGTTCTAATTTCTCAAAATTATCAGAACTCTAAGCTTCTCCATAAAACTTTGAAGTGGTAGGTTTTTCTTGACCCTGGCTTTTCTTTCAATGTTAGCAATGGTTGTCATCAACATCTTCAATACGCTTCAAGGTGGTCTTCCTGTTCTCACCTTGCCATTTCCATTTTGTTCTATCTTGCAAACTCTTATCTCTTGAGTGTGAAGCTTACTCAAGGATCAGAAAGAAGGAATTTGGTTGCCCAGGTAAAGCACTAGCCGTATATCTCTTGGGCTCTGGAGATTGTTCAAGCATATGCTTGCCAAAGTAAAAGACCAAAAAATATGATAAGAGAATAAATGACCAATCAAAAGAGAAGGGGAGTGAAGTACAATTTCGTACTGATAAACAAGCATGTCCTTCCTTTCTCATCATGAAACTTCAATTTTATTAGGTTTTCTTCTTCTCTGCCTTTCTGTTGATTATCTTGAGGAGCCCGTTTCTCTTGCGAATTGTGGGTTAATATGAGATGAAATTTATTGTCATCAATAAAAAGGAGGGAATTACATTTGTCTTGAATAATTCAAATGAGAGATTTTATTCCTTCCTTACATATCCGTTAAGAACATACACATCGCGCACACATTCATAAAAGAACCCTCCATATATCTATGTATATGTGTCCCGTGTGTATAGCATGATTAAAAGCACCCTTGGTACATAAATAGTTTTGACACTCCCTCTTAAACTAGTGCCTCAACTGATTTAATTGATAGATTCTTCCCCGAGTAACTTTATACGTCACTTCAAAAAAAGATAATATTTGTCTCTGCATGGTGACTTGGTCGAAATGCGATGTGTTCTTCGTAGACAATAACATAGAAGACTGACAATGTAATCAATTAATCCATTCGTTCTGTAATGTGATTACTGTCGAGCTCAATGCATTTAGTCCTGTCACATAATATTAGATTGTTACTTTGTTGCAATGACATTAGTCCTATCACATAATATAAGATTGGAGGTTCTTGGAATCTAACTTCTTAAAACTTGAATTGAGCTCAAAGTCATATACTATATGATCTCACCAATATGGCTTTTCATATGTTTCCATGTATTTTTTATTCAATACTGTTGTACCTTGTGAACTTGCACCATGGAAAAAGTCAGTCTTCTATAGGAGTAGAATACGATCACCCAGTCCTAGTTCACATGCTACTTTCTGGATGTCTAATGACAAGCGCATTACAACATCATACAATGGAGTCAAGCAAGTAGATATGATGATTTGCTAGCTAGATGCGAGGCCTGTGGTGCCTGAATAAACTGACCCACCACCTGGATTGCTATGTGTGACAACTAGTCTAGTGATGTTATATTAGAGTTCTTTAACTAAACTATTGAAAAAGATCATAGAGTTCTTTAATTAATTTTCTGAGAAAAAAGAGTTTTCAGAGGACCCGGATGGGGTTAGACTATGAAGGAGATTTTTGAATGTTCCTTATTGGGTTCTAGTGGAGTATCAATTCCCCTTGCATGCAAATTTCCTGTGAATTTTTTTGGACTTTCAAGTAATCCTGAAGTGCTAAGAAATATGAAAACTCTCCTGATATCCCTGAATTACTGAAGGTAATATCCCCATAATTACTGAAGGTAATATCATCATTATATGCGAGGACCAAAATTGTCGAATCACTTGAACATCAGGCAAACTAGAGTGGTCATGGGCCATTCAAAATGTAAATCATTTCTCCATAATATATCAAATTTGAGAGTTTTTCTGAGACCATAATGAACTTCCTGAGCTGTTCTGAGACCATAATGAACTTCCTAAGCTGACGACTTATTATTGATTGAATAAATAACTAAGATGAGACTTCATGTGTATGTTTCTTCATATAATCAGTATACAGAAAGACATTCCCAATGTTCATCTGATAGAGATACCATCAATGCATGCTGTGGCAAGAATCCGTGTCCTAGGTCGATAATGGAACCGAGCACTAGATCCCTTTGCATTCTATATGATCTCATAAAGGAAACAGCATCCAGTTGTTTGTATTTTATCTACCAAAACATAAAAATATTATTTTGTTCAATATAACTTGGCTAGAAATGATCAGAACTTAGAAGAATATAAAAATGCTTAGCAAATGGTAAATAAGATAAACTTAAGGCATATGATAATCTATAAAGTAAACTGGGAACAAGAAAAGGTGGAAAAAATGTCTTCAAATTAGCAAAAATGAGAGAGAAAAAGTGTAGGGATCTAGACCATATTAAATGCGTTAAGGCTGAGGATCAAAGGGTCTTGGTGAAGAAGAGGTCAATGAAAGATGGAGAGCTTATTTCAAAATATTATTAAATGACAAACATGATGCAAACACAGTGGTAGAAGGATCCATTGGCATAAATGAGGCCGGAGGTCATAGATACACTCGTAGGATTAGGATATTGGAAGTGAAATAAGCTTTGACAAGGATGAAAATAGGAAAGGATTTAGGACCAGATGATATCCCGATAGAGGTTTGGAAGTGGATGAGAGAGATCGACATTGATTGGGCTAACCAAGCTGTTCAACAAGGTGTTGAGAACACAGAAAATGGCAGACGAATGGAAGAAAATTACTGTGGTACCTATTTACAGGAACAAAGGAGATATGTGTGAACTATCAAATGATCAAACTTATGAGCCATACTATGAAGCTATGGGAGAGAGATTGAGCAACGGCTAAGATATGAAACTAGTGTATCAGAAAATCAATTCGGTTTTATGCCAGGGAGGTCAACAATATGGGCTATTTTCCTACTTAGACAACTGATTGAGAACTTTAGTGCGAAGGGAAAATACCTTCATATGGTATTTTATTGATCGAGATAAAGCTTGCGATAGAGTACCTCAAGATTTAATTTGGTGGTTGTTAGAAAAGAAAGGCGTTATTAGATACTACATTGATTTGGTGAGAGAGACGTACGAGGGAGCACAATCAGTGTGCGAACAACTAGTGAAGAGACGATTGAGCTTTTAGTGATAAATAGGTCTACATCAGAGGTTAGTATTGAGCCAACGGTGAGACCAGCTTTGCTTTATAGGGCGGATTGCTGATGGTCAAGAAACAACATACCCATAGGCCCATAAGATGAGTGTAGCTGAGATGAAGATGCTGCGATGGATGAGTGACAAGACAAGAAGGGATAGAATTCAAAATGAAGACATTCGGGAGAACTTAGGTATGGCTCCAATAGATAATAAGATGAGATAAAGTAGACTTAGGTGGGCTGGCCAATGTGCAGTACAGACCTAGTATGACACTTGTTAGGAGGTGCGAGTTGGTTCAAGTGGAAAGCTCAAAAAGGGCAAGGGTATGGCCCTTGATATGGTCCTTGATGTGGCTCCAAAGGACATGGTTGGAAGTAGTGAGAAAATATATGGTGACTTTGGCTTCACTAAGGGTATGGCCCTTAATATAACATAATGATGGACTATGATTTATGTAGCTGACCCCAAATAGTTAGAAAAAGGCTCTGGTGAAAATGATGATTCTTATCTTGTTCGAAGCATCAGCCTCATGTGCATGGATTTTTTTCTTATAATTGTTATGCTTTCGCTAAAGTTATTGTTTTGGCTGATTGTGTAAATAAAGTGGATGCTGAGATGGTTCGTGCATTATCAATGTATACTGTGGCAAGAATCCACGTCTTTGATCGATAATGGAACCAATCACTAGATCCACTTGCCTCTTTTTCGATCTTGCAAAGGAAACCACAGCCAGTTTGTTAATATTTTGTTTACCAATATATAAAAATGTTATTTTGTTGGAGGCATCAGCCTCACATGTATAGATTTCCCTTGTGTATCGAAACTTGGAAAAGTGGGGTTGATTGTCCACCCCGCAGATCTGTGTTGGATCGCTGGATTGCTGGATCGCCAATCGAGATTGGGGTTGTTTTCTTTTTTAGGAGAGAGAAGAGGAGAGGGAGGGGGGGGGGGGGGGGGGGGTGTGCAGTGCTATGCCTTCATGGAGCCGGTTCCGTCCCACCCCATCTGAACCAGTCTTTTATAACACTGCATTTCCTATGATAGTTATGCTTCAGATACAGTAGTTGTTTTGGTCAACTGTTCAAATCCAATTGGTTGTTTGATAGATAGTGCATTCAATAAACCCTTGCTATCCTACTAAGAAAAAGAAAAAAGAAATATGGTTGTTCTTTTTTTTTTGAAAGTGGAAAAGAAATGTGGTCGTTATGCTTCACAATTCCTCGTAAGAAGAAGGAGGTTCTGCAGATTCTCAGTTTTGCATGGGAGATGAGGAGAAGGTTCACCCATCATAAAAAGAGGAATGGCTTTTTTCTGGAATGGAATTTTTTGTCTTTGTTTAGAATTAGATCACCCTTTTGTTTGTTTCCTTCTTTATTGTACGTGAGAGACCTTTGCAGATCACTCTCCAAAGAAAGCTTTGCTGACTGGGTGCACCAAAAGTCTGCCTCCTTGTGCTCCACCTTAGCACTAAAATTCAACTTGGTTTCTGCATGAACTGGTTAATTGTTAGTCATATCACCACACATACCCTATATTGTCAAAAATGGTTAATTGTTAGTCATATCACCACACATACCCTATATTGTCAAAAAAATAATGAGAGTTGTATAGCTGAAGTGTAGAGTGATTGTGGATGGCTATGTATGTATCTTTTGATACAGAATATGCTGTGTGAACATTACATGACAGATAATACTAGAATTGAATGCCCATCATGCAATAATTTCGTATAAGATTACACAGTATCATGGGAAATTGTTTTTTTTTTTTTTTTGAGATTTAGATCATAAGAAATCTCTTGAGTCTGGGACCTTGTCAAAAGTTTTAAACCTTTGGGAATTGATTTCCACTTTGCATTTTTCCTTTAGACAACGTGGATTTGGGGACAGCATGTGGAAAGTATTACCGTGTTTCGTGCCTTAGCATCACAGATCCAGGTACTAGTCTTAGAAATATTATTTTTTCCCTTTGTGCAAGTTCATGGAATGTAGGCATGTGATATACACTCATGGATGCCTTATTTGCAGGGGATTCTGATATCATCAAAACTCTACCTGGGGATCAGTAAGTTGAGCACAATGCTGGAGAAATTTCAGAAATGGATTGTATATTTTCTTTAGTGATGTTGACGAAGAACATAAAAAGTTAGTTTGAGTTTGGCTTAGGTGCTAGCCATATCTTGGATTTCACCAAAAATTTTGCATGGTTATCAATGTGGAAGATATAATATTTTGTAAACCCTGTCATGACCTTTGTTTCTTTTATGGGTTGAATTGGTTTTAGTGAGAAATGCAGAGCTGTTCTTGAATCCTTTGCAGTGATTACCACATAAAGAGTGGTATTCCCTTGGAATTGTATACTATAAAACTGCTTATCTTTCAGATAAGGTGACAGTTACCCCAAGCCCTTAGATGGGAATTTGGGTTGCTAAGGTGCATTTTTTCTGCACAATGCCTGTTAAAATTTCCCTTGAATTTTGAACATGGTCAATGGCACACCCTGGTTATACCATTTCACATTTGAAGGTTAAAGGTGATTGACACTTTTGTGTATAAAAGTTAAATGGTCATACTTTTTTCTTCTTTCTTTTTCTTTTGCTATATATGGAGCTCTCCCTCTATTTGCTGTTTTTGCAAATTAACTTGGGCAATTCCCCCCCCCCCCCCCCCCCCTCTTTCATTCATATGTGGCTTCAAGACATTTATTTTATTGTGTGAATTATGTGGCTTCAAGACATTTATTTTATTGTGTGAATTTTGACTAAGACAATCTCTACAGGTATGTGTAGTCATAAATTCTGACCTCTCTCTCTCTCTCTCTCTTTCTCTCTCTGTCTCTCTCTCTCTTAGTATGCGTGTTCATGAATTCTGATCTATCTCTCTCTAGAAAAATGCGAACTGATGCCACCTTTGAAAACAACTCCTCCACGCATTGGTTGCCCAACTTTTCACCCATGCTAAAAATTGAGGGACCCATCGCCATCGAATCTCCATCTCTCTTGCCAACGTCTCCCCGATGAATGGCCAAGATGTTCTAAACAAGGGGATCACCACTTGATTGAGATCCTGTACTCTCATCATGGACATCCAAGAGCTAGCCCATTGGGTCTGCACGCCCTCGCCACCAAATCACCACCCTCGTTCCCTTCCTCTGCAACAACCTCCTCAACATGTACCCTAAACTCAACCACACCAATAACCTCTCTCTCTCTGGCCCACCAACGCTTTGATCAAATTGCCTGATCCCAACCTCATTTCATGGTCCACTCTCACATCTGCCTACTCTCACTCCTCCAATCCTTCAACCTCTCTTCCTCTTCTCGAACCTCCCCTTCACTCCAAATGAGTAGGTCTATGGTGCCACCTTGGGCGCATCAGCTTGCCTTTTAAATGCTCAATTTGGTCGACAAATCCATGCGCACGCCATGAAATTAAGTTACGAGAAAACCACCATGATGTCGGCCTTGCTTGTTTCGCTTTACATGAAATGTGGTATGTTTGACGATGGGATGAGAGCATTTAGCGACATGCAGGAGCCCCAAGTATCAACTTGGAATTCAGTGATTTTGGGGTGCGTAGATAACGCGAAATGTGAGGAAGGGCTCGAGCTCTTTTCACAAATCCGTACACAAGGGGTGATGCCTAATCGATTCTCCATAGTGGGTGTGCTCTCTATTTGTGCAGGGGCACTTGAGCGGTCGTCATGGTGTGCTCATCGGCTTCATTGCCTGTCAACTAAGCTAGGCCTCGCATCCATGGCCTTCGTCGCCAACTTGATCTTGACCCTCTACTCAAAGTGTGGCTCAAGCCTCGAAGAGGTCGAACATTTATTCGATGAGATAGATTCGGACACCATTTCATGGAACGCGTTCATGGCTTCTGCTCACACTTTGGTGACCAGAACAAAGCTCTAAACGTTTTTGCTAGTATGGAAACCACAAGCCTAGTGCCCGATGCTCACTTTCTCGAGTGCGCTTGCTGCCTGCACAGGCCTTGCATCTCTCGGCTCCATGGTCTATGTGTGCGCCCTGAGGACCATGCAAACCGCCCTGACACTGCACTATGCAATGCCCTCCTGACCATGCACGCGTGCTGTGGTTGCATAGACCGAGCGTACATTGTCTTCAAACTCATCCCTATCCGAAACATAGTCTCATGGAATGCACTCATTGCTGGGCTCACGTGCCATGGGTTCAGGCTCGAGGCGATATCGACTTTCGAGGCCATGCACAAAGACTCGAATGTGCCATCCCCTGACTCGGTCACGATTGTTGCTTTCTTAACAGGGTGCAGTCCCTCAGGTTTGGTAGAAGAAGGGAAGGTCTACTTTGAAATGATGGTAAAAGATTATGGTATTGAGCCTTTCATAGAGCATTTATCTTACTTGATTTATGTGTTGGGGTGGGCTGGTCTTGTTAGAGAGGGAGAGGAATATGCAAAGAAATTTGAAGGAGAGGATTTAGTGAGTGGGGGTAGATTGCTTTCAGCTTGCAGGTTACATGGGGATCTGGAGGCTGAAAAAAGAGTGGGTTCGAGGATTTTGAAAATGGGTCCTGATGTTGGGTCTCTTTATGTGCTTGTCTTCAATATGTTTGCTAGAGAGAAAAAGTGGGAGGAAGCTGGAAAAACAAGGAAGGTGAGGAGAGAGAGTAGGGCAAAGAAAGAGGTTGGGTGGAGTTGGGTTCAAATGTGAGGTGAGTTTCATAGGTTTACAATGGGGGATTTTGATAGGGGCAAGCTTTATATGCTTCTCCTACAACATAGAAGTTCTATTTTTTTCCTTTTCCAACTATCTATTCTGAATGAAGGGTTAAGATTGTTCTAATGACAATATCACGTCTCTACATTATTTTATTTTTAATTATTTTTTTATAAACTATTTTGACACCAAATTTTGGACGTCTATTCCTCTATTAAACTCGCACTATCGAAAAATATAAAAAAAATATTTTCAATAAAATAAAATGATCAAAATACCCTTAAAATCTTTAATGGGTATTTTGCTTATTATATTTTATCAAAAAATTATTTTTAATATTTTTTATAGGTGCGCCCCAAAAAAAAGATGGCACGTACCAAATTTCACATTTATACAATTTGTTTAAAAAAAACTAAAAATAAAATACTTTGAGATGTTGGATTTAAGATCAAACGGTCAGTAGCTCTCTTGATCAAAATTGGACAGCTGGATGGTAGGAGGAGGATAGAACTTCTATATCGTTGGACAAGCATAGAAACCTGTTCCTTTTGATAATGCTCATGTGAGGGAGTTGATAAATGTGTTGGGGATCTTTGAACCCTGCTGGTTACATGAGACGAGAGTACTATAGTCATTTTTACATGCATTTTTTTATGGCAAAGTGGTTGCTATAACAATCTATTGAATGGTTTATTTGGCTATGAGTTTTGGAGAATCTAGTAAACTTCAATTCTTTTTTTTCTTTTTTTTTTTGGAGATTATTTGTATTTAAGGGCCACTATTTGTACCATAGGATGTGTAAATTAAATTCTCCCAACCACTATTTGTACCATATGATAGGTAAATTAAAGGGAAAATTACAAAAAAAACCCCAAGGTATATTTTTTATACAACTTAGCCTTTAGCTAATTTTTTCTCTCATTTTTTTCCAAAAACAAACTTTTTATGCAAATACCCCCAAGGGAAAAAGTTCATTTTTTTAGACGAAAATGTCCTTCCCATAGCATATTGCTGGAGCGCACCTAAATAGTGTCGGAGCCCTGTGACTCAAAATGCTCCACTGCTGGAGCGCACTTACACAGTACCTGAGCGCTGTGTTACACTGCCGAAGCATACTTACGCAGTGTCGGAGCACTGTGTTATACTGCCGGAGCGCACTTACGCGGTGCCGAAGCATTGTGCCGTTCCTGTAGCACATTGTCGGAGCGCACTTAAACAGTGCCGCAGCCTTGTGACTCATAATGTTCCACTGCCAAAGCGCACTTACGTACTGCCGGAGCGTTGTGTTACATTGTCGGAGCGCACTTACGCAATGCCGGAGCGCACTTACACAATGCAGGAGAGAGGCGTGGGTAAAGGGCAAATTAAGGGTAGTTTTGCCTTTTTTTTAATTTTTGGGATGGTTGGGGGGTATTGGCTAGAAAAGATTATTTTGTGGAAGAAAGTGAAAGAAAAGATTTGTTGGGGGTAAGTTACATAGTAAGTTTAGTTTGGAATTTTTTTTTTTTTTTCGTAATTTTCCCAAATTAAATCATCTCCCAACCCAAGTTTTACAAGAAAGGTATTCGATGTTGAGTACGTATACTAATCTCCTGTGGGAGCATATTCTATACTTACTCCCTCTTGCATAAGACTAACTTGGGGAAAAAAATTATATGAAATTTTGGGAAACACCTAAAAATCACTAGATGATTATATTTGAAATTAAATATTTGAATGTTGAGTTTTCTAACACTTAAATCTCGCCTTTAAAAAAATGGGACCGTTTCTATTCAAATTAGATATATATGGGTCTGAGAGCATGAAATCTTATGGCTTTTTGATGTTATATAAAGAATACTGGACTTGTTGAAGGAATTTCATAAGAAAAAAGGGAAATTATCAAAAATATACTTTAATTTTCAACTTACTAAAAAAAATATATATATTTTTCTAAATCTCATCCATACCATTTTTCTTCTTTTTTAATCTTTTTTTTTTTTAATCAAAATAGCCTCAACAGTAGTCATATTACCGTGAAGGCATGATGTACTACGGTACTTAAAGTACCGTAATGACTCTAAAAAATTATAAGACACTTAAAATGCCAAACTGTAGAAGTGTGTGGCTCTGTCGACCACAGTGGCAGTGCAAGGAGATGATATAGATGAAGAGATTCCTCTAAGATCTAGGCTTAAACCTGACAAGTATGTCATCCATTTGACAGCCAAAATACTATTCACTTGAGCAAACTAGCTTCCATTTGAGGACGAAGCACATTGATGTGTGTTACTATTGGATTTGGGATATTTTAGAGAAAAGTTAATACAGTTAGAGAAGATCCATATTGACAAGAATACGTCAGAAATGATGACCAAGACCTTAACCAGATATAAGCAATAGCTATGCAGAAATATGGCAGGCATGAGTGGCATCCGGCACTCGATTGATCTGCAAAGGAAAACCTCCTCCATGGAATAGGAGAGAAAGATTGTTGGGTGTCTTGTCCCATTGTGGGAGGGGTACTAATAAAATTGTCTTTTTGCTATAAAGGCAATTTGGAAAAGTAGAAAATGTTGACTTGTTGGCCAAGTCATCATTCATAGAAATATGATATCTTGATGGTTTTGATATGGGTAGTTATTCTTCTTTATCTCTATTTAAAAATAGATAGAGATGAACCACTTTTAAGAAGGTTATGAGGTACTCTTTTTATAATTTCCATTATCCCTTTGGCTCATATATAAAAAGCAAAAACGTGTGAGAGCTATTACGGGTGGTTGACTCTTTTTGATGTATTGAAATAGAAAGCTTTCTTTTACAAAGAAGAAGAAAAAAAAGAGAGAGAAAGTTACCTTTCTCTTAGAGAGAAGAGCAAGAGAGAACATTTTCTTTTAGATAGAGAAAGCTTCCGAGAGAGAGAAGAATATTAGAGAGAGAAAACCTAGAGAGAGAAACTTTCTACACGAAAGTAAAGACTTTTAGAGAGAAAAAGCCTCTAAGAGAGAAAAAACCTCTAGAGAGAGTCCCTAGAACCAAGAGAGCTTGTTTCTTGAAGGACTATTGTAACATTTGAGTTAATAGTAAATTTGATATATTTCTCAATTGAACGTAGCCTGAAAATATTGTAACATTTAAGTTAATAGTAAACTTGATATCTTTTTCCATTGAACGTAGCCTGAAAATATAAACCACGTAAACAGTAGACCTGAAAATATGAACCACGTAAACAATAAGTTTTATTTCTTCTTTCCTTTATTTGCTTGTTTTCCCACTCATACACACATATCGATATTGACATATTTTTTGCACGCATTCGCATTTGTGCGAGAGGGCTCTAATTGGGTGCGCCTAATAATCTGAAGGATGGGAAAGAAAAATGCAACCCAAATAAATCAACAGGATGAGAGAGAAATGCAAGCCCTAAAATTCACCAGGCCTGCATATAAGCTAAAGAAACCCCAAATCTCACCATCCATTGATGCGATGTGAAGCTAGTCTTAAGGAGAAAGACACACATAGATGATTCCACAAACCTTGGCTTCCTCGATTTCAAGAGAGAGAGAGAGAGCGACATAAGAGAGAGGAGGGCTACACGGGAAAAAGGGGTTTCGTTCTAAAATTTCGAGGGCGGGGCCTATCAGGGCTCCAGTAACTCGTTTTCCTTCCGAGTCACTTCACTTTGGTAAATCCTCACCATCCAAAATAATGGACAGTGAAGAGGGCTGTAGCCCTAGTTATTTTGATAGGGTTGTAACCTTAGTTATTTTGATAGGGCTGTAGCCCAATCAAATCATTTTTCAAAAAAAGAAGGTTTAAATGGAGTTGAAAAATGATTTGATAGGGCTGCAACCCTATCAAAATAAGTAAACTCACTTTACAATTCGTTGAAAATTGCAATTTAAGTATTGGAAAAACTTTACATCAATCATCTTTGTTTGAACATTATGGTTGTAAAAAAAAAAAAAAGTTAAGCTCTATTTTCACCCTAAAAAATAATTGTTCATAGTTCCACAAGATCTGTACTACTTTTTTAGTTTCAAATTTTCTTGTCAGGGTTGAAAATTGAATTTAAAACGATCATGGAGATTTTTGTTGTTGAAAGTATGTTTTAGACAAGGATTTGAGGTGAGGCTTTATTTTGTTCTCATAAAACCTAGGCTTTATAGAAACTTCATCCTATAAAGTTAATCTTTACCATAAAAATTGAAAGAAAGATCATATGATGTCCTATTAAAATACCTTGTTCTTTTAAAGAAAAATCCCATGACATTTCCATGAGTCATAAAAAGAAAAGGTGATCTTTGTCACGACTAGCAATAGGGTCCTACAAAAGCTTTAAGGGTCCAGCTAAATTTTGGTAGCATTGGATCCTTAGTTGAGCCCGCAGGGTCCACGAGGTTCGTAGTAAAGAGTCGAGGAATTACTCAGTAATGAGAGTCAATGGAGCAATTCAACGAGTACAAAAGACAAGACTTCGAGAATCGAACTCTCTTCATTGGGTCACATACCTTGGATAATTTACTACACTCCTTTGTTACTTTTAATTAGTCTTAGTCACAAATGAAACCCACTTCATGGATAATTGAGTGCACTCCCTTGTGACTTTTAATTAATCATATACGCAAATGAAACCTAACTCATGGATAATTGAGCACACTCATTAGTTATCTTTAAATAATCATATTTATTAATGAAACCCAACTCATGGATAGTTGAGCACATTCATTAGTTACCTTTAAATAATCATATTTACTGATGAAAACCAACTCATGTAGGGGTCGCAACGGGTTGGGTAGGGTCCGGGTCTGGATGAAACCCATCACATAGACAATTGAGCACATTAATTAGTTACCTTTAAATAATCATATTTACTACTGAAACCCAACTCATGCAGGTTGGCAACAGGTTGGGTCGGATCCTGGTCCAGGTCCGGCCGGACCCAGACATGGACCTAAAAAAAATTATGGGACCTAGACCATGACCCAAACCCGAACCAAAAATAAAAAATATGTATTTAAATTTATATAAATATTATGTTCAATATATACATCTACTATTTAAATATTATAACTAAATATATAGTTATAATTTCTTAAATATTATTAAAATAATAACACTATCGGGTCCGGATCGGATCCATATGGACCTGGATGCAAGCCGCTAGGTCCGGTCATGGGGTCCGGGTCCATTGCCACCCTTAAACTCATGGATAATTGAGTGCACTCTCTAGTTACCTTTAATTAATCAAAATATTTACAAGTGCAACCCAATCCCTGATTTGTATGAGACAAGAGTCTCAATGGCTAGCATCAAAAGCCTTGGTTCAAGTGCATTCCAATCCTACCTTCACTAAAATAATAATATAAAGTGGTTCTCTTGCTTGAATTCACATGTACGAAACCTAGTGCTCCATCTCCTTCTACACCCTTCCTCCTTTATGGATAAGCCCCCACCATCATGAAACTTCTCCAACTAAAACAGTGACATTTATTAAATACTCCCACATGCACCGCTCATGGTCCAAAGGTCCACACCTGGCCTTTCTATTTGCTTGGAAAGATTGATTTAACAAATTTGTTAATATTAAGTTCTTCATCAAGAAGAATAACTGCTCCAATATGGGTAAATTTTTTTTTTTTTTTTTTCAAGTAATTCAGTGGAAAAGGCAGGCTCTTACCCGTTTTTAAATATTTGTCTTTTTTTAGTTGTATGTACGTATGTATATATATATATATATATTTTGAAAATGATTTTATAAGTTGTCCAGCATATAGAATAGTATAGTCAAACCCCCCGAATTGAAGGATGTGTTATGAACGATCTTTGTTTGGAGAAAACGATACGAATTCCAACTTAAATTTTCGGCGTGCATAATTGCTCTTTTATTTTTATTTGGAGTAGTCATACATGTGTATAAATTAAAATCCATATGAATCGTACTATTAAAGAAAAAAAAAAAAACCTCACATCGAATGCTGACCATCCAGAACCATGAGCTTCAATCTTAACCATCAAGCCTATACTATTTCATAGCTCGTAAGCTTTTTTCATATCCACTTTGACATATATGAGGCAAATCAAATTTGCCTGAGAGAAACCCTCGGTAGACCTCCTGGGTAGGCACCTCATTTGGAATATATCTCCTAGTTGGGCCCACAAAAAACTATGTTTTGCATATGCCCTTCATGCTTCGCCTGATCTGGCATTGGCTACAATTGCCTACATGAGATGTAAAGGATGATGAGCCACATTTTAAGTGTCAGATCAAGACTATTATATATAAAATAGAGATCTTAATGTTTAGAAATCACAGTTAGTTTAGACCCTCATGTGAGTGTAGTTTCCCTATGTCCCTTAAATTTTAATCTTTCTGGTACTTTTGGCATATACATGGGGCACTAAATTATTCCCTAAGCTCTTATTCTTATATTTTTTAGGGAACAACTTGACTTCCAGAGCTGCTATTTTCGAAATTAATAAAGGAAAACGAGTGACTACCCAGTTTTTTAGGGGACCCACCCTTGAGAGGCAGGGCTTCCATCCACTTTCCTAGCTTTGTCCTCAATAAGGAATTGCTTGGCTCCTTCTTAGATGGAAGCCTAGCACAACTTTAGCCTAAGGTAGTCTATGCATAACATAGGGAGTAAAACCCGGATAAGAAATTTGAAGTATGTTAAAATAAAAATAAAAATAATAAAATACTAATAATAATAATAATAATAATAATAATAATAATAATAATAATAATAATAATTTAATATGGTGAGGATTGCATTTCTACATTTGCAGTCTCCGAGATATAAAGCATTTATCTTAAAGATGTATCCAAATACGTGGTTCATCTAAAAATAATTGAAACTAACAGTCCAAATATTTTTTTAATAGAATTATTATTTTTAATTCAAAATTTATTTATTTTTCATATTCATGATATTTATGTTGGAGATTATGTGTCCTTAAAGATTAGGTCCAAAAATCCATCACAAAAATGGATTTTAAAGAGGTGACTCATTTCTACGTGGACTCATAGAAACCGTATCTTAATAATAATAATAATAATAATAATAATAATAAGATACCATTTATGTAAGGCTTAGGCTTTATGAAAGCAAAGTAAAGCCTCACCTTGTATCATCGTCCGGAAAGCACTTTCGCCATCAGAAATCTCTATTACGGCTCTAAAATCAATTTCCAACACTAATTATGAAATTTGAAACTAAAAAAAATGGTAGAAATTCCGTGAACGCTTATTTTTAGGATGAAATGGAGGGTCTAGATAATGTTTTACAATATACATTATTTTTAGATATCGAAATCCTAATATTTTTTCGTAGCCATAGTAGCCAAGCCGAGATGATCGATTTGAAAGTTTTTGGATGCCAGAATGGCAATGGCTTTACTCATTTAGATAGGGTTGCAGCCCTATAAAAGCATTTTATATAAGCTGGGTAAAAAAAAAAAAGCC
The DNA here is from genome assembly GCF_000471905.2 of Amborella trichopoda. The sequence goes on along the minus strand of NW_006494916.1, from coordinate 4,269,824 downwards.
CTTATCCTTGACTTTTGTTTATGACGGACTCATCTCAAACTCTAGTGGTGAGTTTGTCTTCACCAAGGCAGTATATTGGTATGTTATGATTAATAGTAAACACAATTAAAAGCAAACATGGGACTTTTAGGGAGACTATATATAGTATTTATTTGCTGCATTCTTCAAAGAAGTGGGGGTTAGGAATGGAGGTAGGAAAACATTGAGAGAATGGCTCGTGTAATCTAGCCAGAGTATATAATTAATTTTTTTTTTCTTCATGGCCTAGATCACTCATAAGTAGTCTTTTTATAATATAATAACTTCAAATAAAATAAAATTAAAGAATACAATAGGATCTCAAGAACTTGAAGTCATTCAAAAACCTTTTTTTCATAACAAATAAAGACACAACCAATGTTTGAGAATAAAAGACATAATAAATAAATATACAAAAAACAAAAGTGGGTGCTGGAGATTACCTCAACCGTGCTTCTTACACCCCATACCGAATTGCCACCTTTTGATGGCGCATGATCCAATGATCAACTTGCAATCTCAACTGGGAAAGCAAGTTTGGACAAGCCGCACCAATGAAACATGAACCCCTAAATCAAAAATCTCAAACCCTTAGATGAATCCCATTGATAACCTAGTTTGAGAGAGCTATGTTTATCTTACTACCACAACCCTATTCACCTTAACCCCAATGTGAGATGAGAGACACCATGAGAGAGGAACCATGAGAAGAGAGAGAGTAGGGCATGTCCCCTTTGGGCCTTCATGAGGGAGAGAGTTTCTACGGAGAGAGAGAGATTGCTTAGAGTAGGGCGTGCCCCCTATGGGAGTTTTAGGAGAGAGAGAGATGGAAAGTTACGATGTGCAGAGATTTAGGTAACGATCAACCCTTTCTTATAATACTTGATCAAGATTAGGATTTTCTTTGGATTGCCACTCATGTGATATTGAATATGCACCATTGATCTTGAGAGACTTGCGGGGTAAGAGATTTGAGCTCTCCATTCCATAGATGGACCATCAACATCATATGGAAAGTGCCAGAACCATTATCCCCCATTTTTCAAACTATTTTCCTATCAATTAATTCAAATAAAAAATTTATATATCATAATATTATCGTTTCTTATTTTATGCATAATCGTTCTCATACATCAAAATATCATTCAAAATTTCCTCAAGACTTAAGCTTACTTAAAAACAATACAAACTTATCTCTCAAGCTTTAGAGTTGATCTCACAAAAATAGAAAGTCTCCTTGGGTGGGGCGTGCCACCCATTGTGGCACATGATGGCCCCCACCCAATTTGTAATGGTGGGCTTAAAAGATTTATTAGGCCTCTCATACAATTATATTATTTTTATATTTTAAAAATATATAAAATCATTATTTGAATATTTAAATCATTATAAAATCAATATCTCTGTTTTTATAAATCCAAATTTGATAAATAAAATATCCAGATATTTAGAAAAATTCAAATAACAATTCTAAGAATCATATATTATTAAACTTAACAAAATTAAATATTTTGATGAGAAAAAAATCCATATGGTCATAGAATAAATATCCACTAGGGCACTACGTGTCCAATTGTGAACTACAAACTGCACATGCCTTCTCAAACCGACTCAGCATTGCTCATGACCCACAATCCATGCAGGGTATCATTAGTGCGTCACAAAAGTCTGACCAATATGCAAAGGGTTGCAGTCCCAATATATGGTTTTCAGGTCCCCCCCAAAGACGAAACCAAAGTCATCCTGACCTGATGCAATCCATAGCTTGATGGTGCAGATGGGGTATCTCTTGCATATGCACACCCTTCATCCTGTAAGGTAGTCCGTTTTTCTAAAAATAGCTATCGATGTACATGCCGTGTAATGGTACAAATGCTGAGGCTTTTGCCCCATCTCTGAAGGCCTCCATCACATACAAGGGTCACACAATCCTTCGGCTCACTCTTCTGAGCATATTCCGACCTCATCTAGGGATAACCCATGTAACCCTCATCAATTTGTTTCTCTATGCCCAAGTAACATGGGTTTTTTCTAACCAGACTGACCTAGCACGTTAAGCACATTCTAGTATCATAGTATGGTCCACATGTGACCATACTCTCACTGAGTTCATGTTCCACTATATAATTTTCTTTTATAAGCACTCATAATGCTTCTAATGACCACACACACCCAACATATCCCATGTGGCATTTGAAGGCCTTGCAGTCTCTCTTCCTTACTTTCCCTCATCCCCATCTCTCTGTCTCGCTCTCTCATGTCTCACAAAATCATTAGGTACAATCCCCTTTGCAAGAGGGTCTGCTATCACCTCTATAGGTATATAGTTAATCTCGATCTCTCCCCAGTACAATCTCTCACACAATTATTTTGCACTTATTATTTCTCAATTCATTAATCATGACTTTCACCATCAATCATTTTACAAAGGATTTATAGAGGTAGCGTCTCTTTCTCTTTGCTGCACGGATTTCATTTTGAATGTGATCGTAGTCCATCATGCATATCACATCGCAAATCATGGACCTGTTGTCGCAGAAGATCATCAAGTACCCTCATCTCATGGAGTCGTATCTTCATGGGTTCAAAGGAGTTCTTTAAACAAGTTGCTCATATCTGTAGTCATACAACCAGCGCTACACATCCGGGTTCCATGGGTGAACAACATTATAGTCTGTTATTTTAGTTGGCCTGTCAAATACTAATAGGTGCTCCCATTAGAATATTTAATTCATCTGGATCCTTCATGATAGAGTATATGTATATCTGAATATCCAAACAACTAAAAAAGAATCGTGGGACTATAGCAACTCCCACTCAATTATTGTACACATAACATATACATTCTTAGCATTCTTATGTCTATATCATGAGGTAGTATAACAAGACTTATACAATAAGTAATTCAATGCCCGTTGGTTTTACAAAACGTAAAACCTTCCTGAACCACAAAGGTTCAACCACACTAGTCTTCTTGGTAGTAAATTTATACAAACCAAGTTATCTAATCAACACAACATGTGTTAAGGAAGCCTAGCAAGATGACCTTTCTATAACATACCTATGGTTCAAGTCTTAGGTAATTGAGGATTTTAATATACAAGCAATAGTTAGATAATAGTGTGGCGATGAGAATGATTTTTCCATAAAGACTTAGTGGACCTAGCAAGACTATGGAGTTTTCTCAAAACAATATTCATAGACTTAGGTTTTTCTCAAATGATTCAATTTAATACGTGCTTAGTCTTCATAAAACATTTTACTATATATATCGTTAGTTACCTACCAAGTCAAGTTCTTAGCCACAAAAATAAATCATAAAGGCCACTTATAATTTTATCCAAAACAAGACATGACTAAAGAATGATTATTAAAAACCTGACAAAATACCTTTTTATTGGCAAATATGGAAACTTTATCAAAAAACATCATCACATGCAACACATCATATTACTGGACATTATTGGGGAATGATCACGAAGAACGAGTTTCATCAAAACACTTCCTTCGTGTTTATATATTTGAGTGAGCCAAAGCACATCTCTTGTGTTTCATATTTAAGATCATAGTTTTTGATCAAACCACATCTTTATGTGTATCACTACCTTAAGTAGTTCATACTCAAGCACAAGGAGGCACAAAAAAAAAACAGGGTATTCATAAATCGTCTCTTTCAAATTTATTAGCACCTATCACCTAATGTCCACACACTCTGTACATGTTTATAAAACAAATAGCCAAAATATAACCAAAGAAGTATGTAAAACATAAAATAAAAGGTTGTTGAATCATCTTTCCTTGTATGAACTTATCATGTAATATGAGATATATTTCATACCTCAAAACTATGTAGTTTGGGACTTGAGCTTTCTTGATTCTTTGCTTTTACCTGTTGACAAGATTTGTGATATTGAAGAGCACGCAACTAATAGAGAATTTATTGTTCATCAGTTTCACATGTCATGAAGTGTCCATCTTTATGACACTTAGATTCTCTCTTTCTCACACCATGAAAAAATACTCTTCTTCATTCCATTATTCCAAATATCACAAATTCGATCATCCCACTGATATTTATAGTTTATATGATGCCACCAAGCATGTCTATATATCCATTCATTTCGAAGAAGCTAAGATGTTTTTATAAGTATTGTGTTTCTTTTTCTGTCTGCTATTCCTATATTGAACACTCTTCACATGGAGTGTCATATCTCATCAACTCTGTATTATCTCTTTCTGAAGTTTTACTATTATAAATCATACTCATGACACACTATAAAACTTTTACATAAGCACATTATGAGGAATCTAAAGATGTGCCTTAACATGCTACATCTTTTTAATTTATTGCAGAATATAACATGAGCATCCCATGACAAAAATATTATACCTCTCAACTCATAAAGACTTTATATCTCTGAATCATTTTGAATATTGAAATAGACTCAAAATACAAAATAGTGCTTCCTTTCATCTCTAAATCACACCATTTAGTGGGTTTACAATTTAATGACATTTACATCACAATACAAATTTTTCAGTAGAAAATCAGGTTGCGCACCTCGCAATAAAATATTTGTTTCTCTCAATTCACAAACGATTTCTTTCTAAAATATTTTTGGTTATGAATCAGGTTATACGCCTCTCAATAAAATATTTGTTTCTCTCAATTTATAAAGCATAAATCATGTTATGAATCCCAAATAATAATTTTCTTCAAAGAAATAAATAAGTGACATTCATATCACAAAGTAATCCATATTGTAGAATTTCAAGATGAATATTATCTAGTAAAATTATATTTTCTCTCCATCCACAAGGAGTTTCCTTTTCAAGCCAATTTTATTTGAAAGTAGACACAAAATGGTAACATATATGTTTCCATAAGCCTCATATCACTATATTAAGTAAGCTTGATAAATATAGATATTCATCTCTCAATGAAGAACATACCAATTACAGAAAATTATGGATGACCTCTCTTCATTCCAAAATTTATTCCTCTCTTCTTATCGATATTTTTCTCTCAAATAAATCTTATTAGAAACTAGACTAAGAATTGAAGTCTAAAAACTTAGTGTGGCCATAAAACATTTTGTGAAGAATGGGAAAATCATGACTTGTAAGTCATTAGAACAGTTTTCGCTGTAGAAAACAACACTTGCGCACCCTTCAATAAATTGACTATATCCTTCAAACCATAATGAATTTTTTGATTAATATCATTTTAAAAAATAGACTCAATTTGATGAGTTACAGTCAAGAAAAATTCATGAAACTCAATGGACAGCTTCTGGATTTTGCAGGGTCAGAACTGATACCCTTAATTGATGAGTCCATAACTTTCAATTCCCTTAGGATCTCCCACTAAAATTTTGCATGTAGATTATACCCTAAAAAACACATAATATTATTGAAGTATGCAATAGAAAAATAACTCATTATTTTCTTCAGATCACTGCTCCAAAATGCACAGAATACCCATTTTGCAGAGTGCCTTTTTCGGTATTTGAATATTCCGATAATTCTACGCTTAGAGGTGTATTACTTAACCATAAAAAAAAAGGTGTGGGCAGTCATATATTATTCCCAAGCAAGATCTAGACTCAAATAAAGAGAAAAAACCACTATTGACAACAAGTAACTATAGCTCTGATACTAATAAAAGAAGGGCTCGGTGTTTGAATATTCGAATAATTCTCGACTGGATGTGCATTACTTAACCATAAAAAAAAAGATGTGGGTAGGCATTTACTATTCCCAAGCAAGATCTAGACTCAAATAAAGAGAAAAGACCACTATTGATAACAATTATCTATAGCTCTGATACCAATGAAAAAGGGGTTCGTGTGATCTAGCCGGAGTATATAATTATTTCTCTCTTTTTAATTCTTTTTCTTTTATTCGTGGCTTACATCACTCACAAGTAGTCAATTTACAATATAATAACTTTAAATGAAATAAAAGAAAATAATACAATAGAATCTCAAGAACTTGAAGCCATTCAAAAGCCTTTCTTTCAATAACAAAGAAAATACACAACTAATGCTTGGGAATAAAAGACATAATAAATAAATATGCAAGAAACAAATGAGGGTGTCAGAGATTACCTCAACCGACTTACTTACACCTCACATCGAGTCACCACCTTCTGATGGCATAAGATCTAATGGTCAACCTTCAATTTCAACAAGGAAAGCAAGTTTAGACAAACCACACTACTGAAACATGAACCCCTTAATCACAAATATCAAACCCTTAGGTCCCTTGATAACCTAGTTTGAGAAAGAGATCACTCACTTACTACCACAACCCTATGAAGCTTAACCCTAAGATGAGAGAAGATGAGAGACACCATGAGAGAGGAACCATGAGAAGAGAGAGAGAGTAGAGCGTGCCCCCTTTGGGCCTTCATGAGAGAGAGAAAGTTTTTAAGGAGAGAGAGAGAGGTTGCTTAGTGTGTGGCGTACTCCCTATGGGAGTTTTAGGAGAGTGAGATGAAAAATTATGAGGTGTAAAGATTTGGGTAGGGATCAACCCCATTTTATAGTGCTTAAACAATATTAGGGTTTTTTAGGGTTTTTTTTGGCTTGCTACTCATGAAAGATTGAATATGCACCATTGATCTTAAGTGACTTGTGAGGTGACAGATATGAGCTATCCATTCTATAGATAGACTATCAACATCCTATGGAAGGTGGTAGAACTATTATCCCCCACTTCCTAAACCAATTTTCCCATCAATTAATTCAAATAAGAAACAATATATCATAATATTATCATTTCTTATTTTATGTATAAGCTTTCTCATATATACCAAAATATAATTCAAAATTTCCTTAAGGCTTAAGCTTACTTAAAAACAATACATACTTATCTCTCAAGCTTTAGAGCTTGATCTCACAAAAATAGAAAGCCTTCATATGTGGGGTGTGCCACCCATTGTGGCACATAATGGGCCCCCCCAATTTGCAATGGTGGTCTCAAAAGACCTATTGGGCCTCCTATGCAATTCTGTTATTGCTATATTTTTAGAAATACACAAAATCATTATTTGAATATTTAAATCATTATAAAGTCAATATATCTGTTTTTAGAAAAATTCGAATAACAATTCTAAAAATCATATATCATTAAAATAAACAAAATTAAATACTTTGATGGGAAAATGACCCATATGGTCTAGGAATAAATATCCATTGGGGCACTCTATGTCCAACTGCAAACTACGAACCACACATGCTTTCTCAAACCGACCCAGTGTTGCCCGTGACCCACAGTCCATGTATGGTATCATTAGTGGGTCACTAAAGTCTATCCAATTGGCAAACAGTCGTTGTCCCAGTATATGGATTTCAAGTCCCCCTGGCGACGAAAACAATGTCATTCTGATCTGATGCAATCCATAGCTTAATGGTGCACAAGGAGTATGTCTTACACATGCACACGCTTTATCCTGAAAGGTAGGACACTTTCCCAAACATGGTTATCGATGTGCATGCCATGTGATGGTACAAATGATGAGGCTTTGGCCCCGTCCTTGAAGGCCTCCATCACACACAAGGGTCACACGGTCTCTCGGCTCCCTCTTCCAAGTATACTCCGACTTTATCAAGGGATAACCCATATAACCATCATCAGTTTGTTTCTCTATGCTCATGTAACATGAGTTTTTTCCAACCAAACCGACCTAGCACGTTAAGTACAGTCTAGTATCAACAAACATTGTTTATTTAGTATGGTCCACATGTGGCCACACGCCCATTGAATTTATGTTCCACTATATAATTTCATTTTACAAATTCTTTTGAGGCCTTTAATGGCCACACACACCCAACAAACATGTGCCCTATATGGGAGTATACAAGTATCCTTGTGACCCAAAATTTTGGGGATGGGTTTGTAGCCTCCTCAATCTATTGATCACCTCCAACAAAAAAAAAGAGACAAAAAAAGAAAGAAAATCATACACACGATAAGTACTTTACTAAAAACAGTGCCCCAATATTCACAAAAAACCATCCAACTTTTGGGTTGTCAAATCTAAGTATTGAAGAAATCAAAATCAAAATTTATGTATTTTGACAAAATACCATCTATGGATTCCCAATTAAATCCAAACATTTTACATCAAAAAATCTTCCAAAGTAGGCCTTTTATTATGGGGACTGAGCATAGAGTGTCTTCCAAAAAAAATTAAATAAAAATATTACATGTGGCATTGAAAATTATAATTGATGATGTATTTGTAGAGTTTCTGTGACCATTAAAGGCCTTCTGAAAACATATAATCAATATCCAATATAGTGGATCAGAAAACTTCGATGAGAGTATGGTCCAAGGGACCAAGTGATTATAGTCCAGAGAGACCGAGTTAGGGAAATGCTATTTGTTGATGCTTTGACTAGGCTTTACGAGTTAGGCCAGTCGAGTTGGAAAACCCTTATTACTTGGGTATGAAAATAAAACCGAGAAGGATTCATGGGTTATGTCTTAATGATGTCGAAGTTGCTCATGGGAGTGAGCCAAGGGACTATGTGACCCTTGTATGTGATGGTTGGCCTCTAAAGACGATGGCCAAAGCGTCATCACTGAACCATCACGGCATGTGCATGTAATAGCCATTGCGAGAAAGCAAGACATCATTGAGAGTGCAGCATGCACATATGCGAGAGACTACCCCTATGCATCATAGAGCAATGGTTGCATCCGGTATTTGTAACAAATGAATTCATCTCTAAGGGAAAACCTGAAATCTATAGAGCGAGATTATATCCCCTTGCCTATTAGCTGACTCTAGTATCCCAATCATCAACCCCTGCAGTAGTTTGGGAACTCCTGGGTCAATTTGAGAAAGCAAGCGTGGATTGTACCCCACAATATAAGTGCTTCAGAATAAATAAAAAGTTCCTAGACCTAGAAATATCTTATTCCTATCAAAATTATTTGATTATATTTATTTTGAAAATAATTGATTTTTAGAATGATTGTTTGAATTTTTAATTATCTATGGATATTTTATTTTTATAAAATGAATTTGCAGAATTAAGAACGATTCAATTTTTAGTATTCAGAAAAGAAATAAAGATTATTTCACATATGTTAAAAATCCAAAACCTTTTTAAAAAATCAACTTATTTTTTTAGGGGAGTCAACGTGGGGCCCTCCTTTGAGCCCCCAAGTTCACACACCACTTTTTGTGGAGCCAACTTGGGCACGCCATTTTTTATGGGCGCTTCATATTTTGGGTAACCCATATTTTGTGAAGATTCTATAATTGTGTTTAGATATGGTTTAATAGAAAGAATTTATTAACCAAGTCAAATTAAAACTAACTATATTTTAATATATTGTTATCTTGTTTGAGCAATTCAAATTGAAAACAAGATATGCTTTACGAGTCCTAACAGATTCGTAACTCTAAAACATATATAAACAAGAAAAGAAATTTTAACCAGATACATTGTATATGGTATTTTACTTATCTTATATTTTTATGGGATAAATGTTAGGAAATTGAAGGATAAGGTTATACATTATCTTTTGAATCATGATAGTTGATCGTAAGAATAACATGCTCAGATCTCTCACCCCACATGACTCTTAAGATCAATTGGAGTAGGTCAATTTAAAAGTTGTTATTATCAAGGAAAAACTATCCTTTGAAAAAGTTTATAACCCACTTCTCATTATCTACACCAGAATTCTTTCTCTCTGACATGACCTTAGGAATAAAAGGCTCAAATCTCTCACCGCATAGGACTCTTAAGATCAATAGGTGTGGATTAATTTAAAAGTGTTTATTCCCAAAAAAAACACTATCCCTTAAAAAAGTTTACAAAAGGGGGCTTCCCCACTTCTCATTCTCTACACTAGAATTCTCTCTCTCTAAGAATTTTTTAGGGGTGGCACACCACCCTTTGGAAATTCTCTCTCTCTCTCTCCAAGTTCTCATCTATCTAAAGAGATAGGGGTGTGGTCCACATGAGAGAATAAGAAAAGTGGGCACTCCCCACTTTGCAGTTCTAAGACATTGAGGCGATCTCATCTCCCTAAAAGAGAGATAGGGGTACGTCCCCATAAAAGAACAAGAAAAGTTTGCACACCCCACTTTGTAGTTTTAAGGCATTGAGTCCATGAAAAAATAGTTTTTTCGCTCTCATATTTTGTGAAGGAGTTTAGCCAGTGCTTTTTCATAATTGGAAGATCCGAAAAAGAATTTAGTCAGTGCTTTCTCACATTTGAAAGATAGAAGAGGTCCAAGAAAGTTCAATTGATCTCACGCTCCGAAGATCCGAGAAAGTCCAATTAATCCTATGATCCATTAGAGGAAGGAGTCTTAGTGTGAGGTGTACTAAGATTGATTGAGGTAATTTTCCGACATCTTGTTTTGATTATTTATTTATTTATTATAAGTTGAATTATTGTATTGGACCATTATAAGTCTTATAGTGGGCGTGAAACAAAAAAAAAAAATTTTTATACACCGTGCTAGATCACCTAGCCCAACTATCCCTATTCCCTTTTCAGTTCTTTTCACCTAACATTATACCATAAATAAAAAATAAAAAATAAAAAAAGGACTAAATATGCATGCCATTTTAAATGATAAGATGGTGTGTTCATCATCCAATCTTTTCCTTCATATTTTTGGCGTGAGTGGATGTGCTTAAGTAAATCAATTTATGTCAAATTAAAGGACAAGATCGTGATACGTGGACAACATGGATACAATGGTGTCAAAAGATTATGTGCTCTCGTCGGAGCCTAGTGTTCATTTGTTTCATGGGTAAAACCCAATTTAGGAGTATTTTCAGGACTCCAAATTTTGGAAATGTAGCATATTCAATCTAACGACTAATCTCAACTTTTTCAATTCGTATTCTCCTGAAAAAATAAAACCCCTAGATTAAACATAAATTGTCGAATTTTAAGAGTGAGATATAAGTTTTGAAGAAGTTAAAATCAATTTTTTTCTTGAAAATAGTGATTCTTGGTGGTGGATCAAAAATTTCAGATGAGAAAATTACTGCAAGGAACTCTTTCCCCTGAGGGAGCAACTGTACAATATACTTCCTTGGGACCATAGCACGCAAGCTCTTGAGTCACTGTTGACATCATAACGGTTCCGTCTCCTTGGTCTCAAGAGTCAAAAAGACATCGTGTTATGTAGTAGGAAGCAAGAATTTAAGGATCAAATTGGTCATCGAATGGCCTACAACATCTACCAATTTTACCAATCCGATTCAGTTTTTTGAGTTAGATCTTCCCGGACACATTACAAGAACATAAAATAAAAAAACATATGAAGCATTGGATATTTTGGGTTTCTAGAATTGGAATCCTCTAACCGCGACTTTCGACTTTCCAACCAAAATGTTTGCTCGGTGACATACAAATAATTGTCACTGAATTACACTAAAGATTGACAATAGGATGGGCAGCCCGGCCTGGCCCGGCCCTAAAAAACTAGGTCTTGGGTCACAAATTTGTGGCCCAAGGGCCTGACTAGTGCCTATGCTACCTGGTTCAGCTTGGTCAAGCTCTCCTTTTTTTTCTTTTTTTTTTTAATTTATATTTATCCCACTCCCACCTGGCCCAGCTGAGCCAGCCCTGTAGGGCCAAAAGACTAAGCCAGAGCGAAAGCTAGACTAGCTCAGTCATATGGGGACAAAGGCTGGACTGGCCCTAGCTTGGCCTGTTACCGCCCTTAGTTAGAGAAAGTTTGGTAAAAGAGGAAAAATAAACTATAACATATCAATAGTTATAAAAAAAACTCTAAAAAAGGCATCTCTCCTTAAATTTCATATCATGCTTACTAGTGGGAGTAAGATAATGATGGAAGGCGTAATAGTCCTCATCATCATTGACATGGCTCTCGAAAAAGGGCAAAATTGATTCGTTGAAATTCACATAATATCTCTTTCTAAAGAGGGGCATAATTGGTTCATTGAAATGAAAATAATCTCTCTCTCTAAAAAGAAGCATAATTGATTCATTGAAATGCAAACAATCTCTCTCTCTAAAAAGGGGTATAATTGGTTCATTGAGACTTGATTAACTAAAAAAAGTTGAATGAGAGGAGACTATAAATCAGCAAGATACCATTTTGGGCCATGCACGCGCGGGAGCACAAACACGCTATATATACATTTGATGATGTCTCATTAAAGTTTTGCAAACCACGCTTAGCTAGAATATGTCCTGTTTTAACTACCTCTAACAAACTCTTTAATTGTGACATTACTCTTAATTTTATGAAGGTAAAAAACCTCTCTTTCTCTCTCTAAATACTCTCTCTCTAACATACACCAAAATAACAAGAAAAAGGTACCAATTGAGGAAGAGAGGGAAGTTAGAAGAGAGAGATGGTGCCAAGTTTCTCTCCCTTTTATTAAAACATATGGTTTCTATGAGTCCACGGATTCATCGTAGGCCACTTAATAATTTATTTTTGAAATAAAATTTGTTTTTAATTTTTAAAAAATATATAATTTTTAACATAGAGATTATTAATCAATAAAAATAAATAAATTTTAAAAACTAAAAGTGTTAGATTTTTGAAAAAAATACTTGAATGATTGATATTACAATTATATATGGCACCCAATTTTAATAGACGGTGCAGATCTCCAAACCCGTATAATAACATGTGGATTGGGAGGTACTAAACAATTTTTTATTAAATTCAAAAAAATAAACAATTTTTTCTCCCTATAAAAATTTTAAATTTCAAATGAATAGAAAGGACAAAAAGCTTGTGATACCAGGGTTATATTGGTCATACTCATACCAAAAAGAAGACCAGAACAGTTTTCTCTCCTCCCGATTTCAAAGTTCAAACTTAGAAACCGAGTTCTCGTTGACTTTAGATCTGAAGAGAGAGAGAAAGAAGAGAGAGAACGGGGAGTTTGGGGAGAGAGGGGATGAAGAGAGAGAAAGGACAAAACGTGGCGTTTGAGGAGAGAGAATGAGGGGGAAGAGTTTCAAAGACCGTGCTGGTCGAAGTTTGATGGAGAGAGGAGAGAGAGAAGTTCAGAACCCAGGAGTCCGGGACACAAGTGTTTTGACTCATGACGGAAAGAGAGGAGAGAGAAAGTAGAGAGAGACTTTCCTAGTTGGGGGTGTTCATGGGGTGGCTGTCCGGGGAAAAATGCGAATCTCTAGCTTCACTTCTCACCAAAATTTAGCAGTTTCAGAGATTTTGTCTCTCATCCAGTCTAGAGGAGTCCCCCCTTGCCATTGAGCAAAAAAACGGGCCTAAGAATAGAATGCATGGTTTAGTCTTGGTTTTTAACAGGCAAACCTTTCTCAGAAGATGGGTCAATGGAGCTTTTACAGGAAAGCTCCTCTCTTGGGGCGCCTGCAACTACCTCAAGGAACCTCTCTTCTTCTTCCTCAGCTTTTGTATCAGCTGTTCAATCCCCTTTCTTCTCCCCAAGGTCCCCACCCTTTCTTGGATCTTCTTCCAATTTATCAGATCCAATGGGGTCAGACGCTCAAAGCTCTTCCAACCTGCTGATTTCTCTGCAAAACCATGGCTTTCCTGATGTTTCGAGAGACCCCAATTCTTGCCCCTCCTCCATTGATGCACTGAAGAGCTCCCATGGTGTTTCTGTCACTAACTCTGGCAAGAAGTGGGAGGAGAAGACAACCCGTGATCTCGACTCTCGTCTTAGAGCCCACGATGCTTCTCTCTCAACCTTGAGCAGGAAGTTGGAATCCAGACAAATCCATGATCTTGATTCGCTGCATAATGGCTCTCTCGCTCTTTCTCTTTCTAAGTTTGCGAGAAACACTGAATTGAATCATGTTTCTCCATTAAAGGACAGCCCTCCTAGCAATTCATCTCACTACAGTGGCTCCACAAGCAGTGGCTATGTCGGGAGCACAGAGAAACGCTCTGCAAAGAGTAAGAAAACAGGAATTTGTAGCTCTTCTAGAACCCATGAATCCTCTTCTTTTATTCAAACTCCACTCTCTCTCCCTTCATCAGCGAGGCTAAGGAGCTGTGATGTCTATATTGGGACTCATGGTCGAAGGCCTTCGCTTCTTCGGTTCATCAAATGGCTAAGAGCTGAATTTGAATTGCAGGGAATCACTTGTTTCGCAGCCGACAGAGCTCGATACAGTGATTCTCGAAGCCATGTCTTAGCTGAGAGAGTGTTGAACTCTGCAACTTTTGGCATGGTGATCATAACCAGGAAGTCTTTTTCGAATCCTTATAGTATAGAGGAGCTCAGGCACTTCATGAGTCGGAAGAATTTGGTCCCGATCTTCTTTGATTTGGGCCCTGGTGATTGTTTAGCCCGAGACATTATTGAGAAGAGAGGAGAATTGTGGGAGAAACAGGGTGGGGAGCTATGGATGTTATATGATGGATTGGAGAAAGAGTGGAAAGAAGCAGTTGAGGGTCTTTCCAGGGTTGATGACTGGAAATTGGATGCTCATACTGGTAATTGGAGGGACTGTATACTGAGTGCTGTGAGCCTCTTGGCGATGAGACTCGGTAGGAGGAGTGTGGCAGAGAGAGAGAGGGAGAGGAAGGAGAGGGCAGAGAGAGAAGAGTTCCCATTTCCTAGGAATGAAGATTTTGTGGGGAGGAAGAAAGAGCTTCTCGAGCTCGAGCTTATCTTGTTTGGGGACTCTGGAGAGGAGTGTGAAAGCGACTATATCGATATCAAGGCCAGGCACAAGAGGAAAAGCCTGGTTATTGGAAAGAAAAAGCATGTAGGACATCATGACAAGGGGGAAGGGAGAGAAACAGAGAGGCGGAGCTCTGATAGGAAAAAGGATAGAGAGAAACCTGAGACTAGCAAAGGAAAAGAGCAGGTGCTATGGAAGGAGTCCGATCAAGAGATCGAAATGGAAAAAGTTGAGGGTTCTCACAGGAAGGGCAGGCCCTTTAAGCCTAAGCACAAAGGAAGGCAAATGAGGGGGAAGAGATATGTAAACATATTATATGGAAAGGGAATTGCTTGTGTTTCTGGTGAATCTGGTATTGGCAAAACTGAACTTCTTTTAGAGTTTGCCTATCGATTTGCTCAGAGATACCGAATGGTTTTATGGGTGGGAGGTGAATCAAGATATCTTCGCCAGAATTACTTGAATTTGAGCCGGCTCTTGGGGCTTGATGTGAGCATGGAGACTCAAATAGGCCCCAACAAATACAAAACGAAGAGCTTCGAGGAGCACGAGGCCGAGGCTGTACACAGGGTGAAGAGAGAGTTAATAAGAGATATCCCCTTCTTACTCATCATCGACAATCTCGAGCGTGAAAGGGATTATTGGGATGGTAGAGATATAATGGAGCTACTTCCCCGTTATGGGGGAGCAACCCATGTCATAATTTCCACTCGTCTCCCTCGTATATTAAATCTAGAGCCACTGAAACTCTCCTACTTATCAAGCATGGAGGCCTTGTCTTTAATGAAGGGTAGAGAGAGAGAGATTTCTACAGCTGAGCTAGACGCCCTCAGGGTTATCGAAGAGAAATTAGGGCGGCTCACGTTGGGTCTTGGACTGGTTGGTGCCATTCTTAGTGAGCTTCCGACAGTGAGCCCCACGAAACTTCTTGAAGCCATTAACAGATTGCCTGTAAGAGATATTGTATGGGGTCCTAAAGATGACCTAACTCTTGGATCCCATCCTTTTCTCATGCAACTTCTTGAATACTGCTTTTCTGTACTTGATCAAGTTGATGAAACCAAGAATTTGGCCACAAGAATTATATGGGTGAGTGGCTGGCTTGCCCCCTCCCCTATTCCCGTATCATTGTTAACCTTAGCTGCTCAAAAAGTAAGAGACAAGAATCCAGGGATTCAATTATGGAATAAGTGTTGGAGTATAGTAGCTTGCAACTTTATGAGTTCCCATGTTATGAGGTCTGGGATTGAAGCTACTGCAATGTTGGTTCGTTTCGGTCTTGCTAAAATTTGTAGCAAAGAGGATCATATCTATGTGCATGAGCTTTTCAAGCTTTATGCTCGAAAGAGAGGGGGTTTAGGTGCAGCTCGAGCCATGGTTCGAGGGCTTACAACAGCTGTGATTCAGGCAAATAGCAGATTGGCTTTTTCGGAGCACTATGACCATTTGTGGGCTGCTTGCTTTTTGGTATTTACATTTGGAACTGATCAGGTAACTATTGAACCCAAGCTTCCTGAGCTCTTATCATTCATGAGTAGAGCAGCCTCACCTCTCGCTCTTCAAGCATTCAACCAATTCTCGAGGTGCCAAGCTGCTTCAGAACTTCTTCGTCTATGCATTGCGGTATTGGATGCTGCAGATGAATCCTTTGCTTCCAAGGTTGAAAAGTGGTTGGATAAATCCTGTTTTTGGAGGAGATCAATTACAAGTGGGTCCGAGATGAATGAGCATATTTGGCAAGAAGCCACCCTCTTGAAGGCCAGAATTCTAGAAACTAGGGCAAAGTTGTTGCTTAAAGGAGGCCAATATGACATTGGAGAAGAACTTTGTAGGACCTGTATCAATATCAGAACGGTGATATGTGGCCCGGACCACCCCTTGACGAAGGAGGCCCAAGACACACTGGCTAAGTTAGTTAGGTTCCATACAAACTCAGAGAGAGGTTAAATTGGGGGTTTAATTATAGAATAAAGTTATTTTGTGGTTTTATTTTAGTGAGACTTTACATTTACCAAAAGACAAACACACCAAGGGAAGTTAAGCTATTGGAGCAAAGTTATGCCCCTTGTAGTTTTTGTCTTCCTTTTTTCCATATTGGATGCTTTGTAGTTATTCTTTCTAATTAATGAATCAAACTTCTGCTCATGATTCAATATTTTTTTATTTTAATTTTAGTATTTTTATGGATGTGCAAATGAATGACACAAATAGATTCTTAGCCGTGGAGGATTCCTTTTTTATGAGCTTTCCATTTTGATTCATCATATATATTGTATTTCTAAAATGAGCAAGTTTACCATAACCTAATGGAGTTTGGGATATGAATCCCATTGGGTTGTTGACCATTTGTTGCCGATGATGTGTAGTTGAGATTAAGTGTACCATGCCGCATTTGATTATGGCATACCGTCCATAATGTAATAATGTTAAAGTGATGGCAAGAAACTTGGGGTTCTGCCTGTTGACTTATGGGTTGGGTTCAAGCCCAGCTTACACACAGAAACAAGAAAAGAAAAAAAAAGAAGAAAACCTATGATTTTTATTAATCTAGTGTTATTTTTACATGATCACAAGATGCAATTATCTTGGCAATGTCACCATCTGTTACAAAATGATATATAAATTCTGCACACACATCGCTACATGTATATCACCACATGCGTTTGTGTATTGCTATAGAACATTCCCTTTTAACCAATCCTCATTCTATAAATGTTGCCATACCTACATATAGGGTGTGGTTTTTCAATAATGCATACTGTATTGTTACTTCCTGCCTAAGGCATCGTGGTGCCATTATCAGGAGCTACATAATATAGAATCTTAACATATTATCTGATAAAAGATAGATTTCGAAGTAGAAGAAAATATGGATATTTCGTTGAAAGAAGATATGCATTCAATGAATTTTCCCTCAAAGGCATGCTAGAATTCAATGAATATACTAAGTCCATTGGGTTCATCAAAATCCAATGAAATGTTGGATGGTGAGGGTGAGAGAATCTGACCTACCAGAGCAAAGGCATAAGCCTAGTGGAGGGTCTGCTATCTCTTGGTCACCTATTTCAATCGAACGATCTATGATTTTCATATTCTCTTTTGAATACAGTGTATTTCTCTCTTCCATCTAGTTTTGTGAGCAAATATTTCTTGTGGTTACTTTTGCAATACCGCTGCATAACAATGTACATCAAGTCGGTTGCCCCACATCTGTTGCCAATTGATATTTCCAAAATAGAATGATTTCATTGATTTGTATCCTTTTACTTGGACAGAATGCATTTGGGATACCTTATTATAATTTCCAGCCAAGTTCTTTATGGGAAAATGCGTAAGACTCACGGCTTTTGGTTTTTGGTAATTATGCGTTTTTGCTGCTATGCTAATCCTTTTCCATTAGGCTTGTTCTTTTAGCTATTTGCATATGCACATGCATTAGAAACTACAAAGATTCTGGGATAGATCTTGGTTGAAGTTCACTGATAAGTCACTCTTTTATCAGTTTTTAAATCCTAAAATTGCGTAGTCTAACACCTGGAACTATATAAATTAAACTGAGTGATAACTACTATTATAAAGGAGAAGGCTTCATGTATTGCGATGCGTTTAGGGTGTATGAGCTTCCACATTTCCTTGTTGAGCTTATGCTTCTTTCGATGGAGTGTGATTCTTGTAATTTATCTGCAATTTTTTTTTGCTCTTCTGAGTCTAAATTTCTTATTCTTCTGTTGTCTGCATTGGAGGCAACATTTTGAGTCCTTACAAGAATTAGTACCTGTATGATATCAGTGATTGTATCTCACGTCTATTATGAACTGACATTGTAAAAAACCATTTTCTGAAAAAGTTTGGTGATCCAATTACATACATTTTCTGCTGTTGTTTCTTTGAAAAACATTACTATGGAAAATATTGGATTGTCAAAGTCTGATTTCATAGACATTTTAAAGAAAACAGGCAAAGAAAATGACAGTGTCCTAGTCACAGTGATACCCTAAACAGAAGGCCTGAGCATTATGAACCTGGGCATGAAACACTGATACTTCGCTATTTATTGGGTGATGTTTCCCTCTGCCTTACATCTTTGCTCCACTGCCTGATGCCCACCTGTAGCAACCCAGGCATGCAACTTCCACGGGTAAAGCTTAGGTCAATAAAGCCTTTCATAAACCATTTTCTGGAACCAGCAGTATCTGCAGCCATTTGTTGGTTTGTTCATAATGGTTCATAATTTGTTCGGTTTTACTTTCATGGATTTCATGTGGCTCCATATTTATTTATCCATTAACTTTCTGCTGGTTAATGATTTTGGTCGGAGATTTACTGTTGATATGGTTTCTTTGTTATGAATGGTCCTTTCCTATTTTTGTTGATTATTCATGTAGAAGTGTGATAATCCATGTTAACGGATACGTTCAATTTCTATCATCAAAAGAAACCTTTCTCATTGGTGATGTGCTTTCTCAGTAGGTATTACAGATGATCTGTAAAATGGAACCAACTTGTTCATTAAGTATTATTTGCATTGCATGCTCAAAATGCATTTAGTGGATGGTGTCATATGTTAGCGTTAATGGTACTTGTCTCAATTCTGAATCTTGGGTGTGTTCCTTTGTCCATCTGCTACATATCTAATAGAAAATTTTCATTTAAAACATGCAATCATAGAAACGATGGAAAGTGACTCATCGGTATGGTTCATGCATCGACTAGACATAAGAAAGCACATAATCTTTGGTTGAGGGATTCATTAATGCAATTAGGTTGTTCAATCCAGATGGGCTTGTTCTGGATGTGTGATCTTGGCATCAAACAGTAGAAATCAACATGGCATGATAACATTGAACATGGCGAAATTCTTGAGTTCTTTGTAAATGGATCACACTATGAGTCTATGATGAAACTATTTAAAATGTTTTATAAATGACAAACCAACACAACATAATGGAGTTGTTGGGCTAGCCCCAAAGGCCGAAAAGTGATTGAAAGGTGCAGCTATCTCATTGTATGATGCCAATGTAGTCTGGTAAAGCTCACTATTGTAGATGAGGATCTTGATGGAAATTTTAGAGCTTAAAAATTGTGCATTTACATGCTGGATTTAGTAGGTTCAGAGTTTTTCATGTATGCATGCTTCGGCCACTTTCATACTTTTCCTGTCAAGAATGTTAGTGTCCAGATGTATCGTGCTACTGACCTGGAGGTAATAAATGCGATATTTGACGTGAATTAATGGGAGGAAGGCGAGGAGATATGCTGTGGATTCTTTCAATGGCAAAAAACAGGCTGTTTAACCACATTTATTTTATTCAGCTTCTATCCATGGGAAATGAATGAAATCAGCATTTCCTTTATTATAATGTATAAAATGAAGGGTATGTATCTTGCTATTTTTTCTTGGACGTGTTTTGTCTCACTTTTACGCCATGACAATGATATGATTGAGCATGAATGAATGCATGAAGCATTGGGTAACTGTTACAAGAGATTGACCGACCATTCCTTTGCTCCACATTATATGCCTATGAACACTAGAAATGTTTCATAAATACCTACAAGCGCAATAGTCTTGAATTAATTATTATCAGTATATGATGTGCATCAATATAGTCTGCATGGTTCGAGATATTCAATAATGATTATATTTATGTGGATGTAGTAGCAGTTTAATGGTTGGCCATGCACACATTCTTTGGCCTCCATTCCATACTATTCATGTGAAGAGTGTTTTGATGTATCGGGCTAATTATGCTGAGATGATGAATCAAATAGTTGATGTGATTCTATATTCATTATGCAGCTTTTATTCATGTGAAATGCATTCAACTCACTTCAGTTCTTTTAGAAAGTGCAATGAAGGGTTTATGTGAACGTGATGCTACATCTTTTGTATATTAGTCATGTTCTAGTCTTGGATTCTCTAGGTATTATGCTATTCATGTGGCATGCTAGGATTGTGACTGCAATGCTGTGAAATAGAGGCCACACTTTGTGCTTCTACATAAGCGGTGAACATGAGTACCCATGGCTAGGACTTGATACTCATGTCTGATGATGCTAGGAACTGTTGATGCAAGTCCTATAGATGCCTTGTTTCCATGGATGCTTTTGATGTCTGAAATATATTGATTTCATTGTATAACCTATGAGTGATTTTAAATGGACTGATTTCATTGTAAAGCTTTTGAGACATTTTTTAATTCCTTGCCTGTACATAAGCTCTACTTGATGTGATGCCAGAAGGTGTGGACCAAATGTGACTTCTTCCAAGTGGCATGATTATTTTCACACGAGGATACATCTATGCGTCATGCTTGTGTGGATGCTGAAAGAAGATACAGGAGTTACAATCGAGTATGCTTGATATTTGGCACTCATATTTACTTTTCACTATGAGTAGAATCATTTTTACTTTTCACTATTACATTATACTCATATTTGTTTTATACTTGTTAGCTTTCAAAATTATCAAATTGTTTCACGTGTAACACAACCCCTCTCAGCCTCCTCCCCCCTCTTTCTGTCACTCTTTTTTTATGCCAATGTTTCAAAGCAGTAATTAGAGGCCCTGTGAACATCCTCCACTAATTTGAAAAATTAGATTTTCTTCTTTCTCAAGTGTGCTTTGTGTTTTTCTACAAAAAGGAAGACTGTTTTTTCTACCAAATGAAAGATGTGCGTGTACACATGCATGCACATTCTGACTCTTCAGGTTCCATGGTGGATTGCCTCTACTAATAGTCATGGGGAAACTCCAAGTTTCCCCAGAGTTTCCCCATGAGGGGTTTTCTAGCTGCTCCCCAGGATAATCACACACTTGGACTTCTCCACAAGAGAATGCTTTGAAAATTTAAGTGGTCTGGTTTTCACTTTTTTCAAAAAGCAAGCTTCTGACAAAATGGGTACTATTTGTGGTGAATCCGTCATCCAACTAGGAGGCATCCGGAGGATTCAAATAGAGCTCGTTGATTGCCATTGTGGAAGCAGCTAAAATGGATTTGGAGTAAGTATTTTAGTGGCATCCAATCGGGTCTGCATTGGTTCGTGTACAGGCAGCTAAAATGGCACTTAATTCTGGTGCAAGTGGCATCCAGACATGCGCTATTAAAGACCAATTCTCTTATGTACCATGCCCATTTTGCTCCTACCCAAGCCACTTGGAACTTTCTTGTAAAAACATTGAGCAATGAAATGTCACTGTTACTCCATTAGTGCCTTCCCTGGTGAAATGCCACTGTTACTCAATTCACAACTCTGATATCCGTTGAGCTATTTTGAGGATCTTACATGTTGTTCCTGGGTTTATTACACACTCTTTGATGTATTAACTTCAAAACACTTAGTGGGTTGCCTTGAAGATTGATTTGTATGTTGTAACTGAACTTCCATCTAAGTGCTACTCAAAATAAAAGAACTCTGCCTTCTATTTACAGGTTACTCAAGAATAAAGAAAAGGATGTATGAGATGAACAATGGAATCTGCTAAAGAAGTCATAACGCGTGCCTTTTGATTCATTCATACTCCTTAATAATGAGATATCAGTAAAACCATAATTAAAAACATGATGGGCCAATACTTTAACAAAGAAAATAGAGACAAATACAACACTTTCAAGAGAAAGAGGTTCTCGTTCCATACAAAACGAGCAACGAAAAAGTAGTACAAAACATGTTTCTTGATCTAGCAAAACCATGGAATGCATCTTCCTTATTAACCTGTTCTTTCATACTCATGCTTATCTATGTCCTATAATCCATGCAAAGATGCATATATCACATGATTGTGCATGTCATAAGAAGGGTGAGTACTTTAAACTTTCCCTTAACCTGTTCCATGCCTGCGTAAAAAAGTTCTATATGAACCCATACTCTAATTATTATTCCTTTTTGAGCTAATAGTTTGCAATAGATCATAGAAACACACAGTGTTTTGTCATATCTTTTGCTACTTGGTGCCTTAGGGATTTGCTATTACCACCGAAGAATGGATCAGAATATCCAATGTATCAAATATCTTGAATTTCAACCCATATTTTAGATAAGGATTAGCAAAACATGTGTGCAACTACAAACTTTACATGGGACACCACCTACACGTAAAGTATACGAGGCCCTGGTTCTTAGCTGTCTTATCCGAATGGACAGTTGAGATACCTTTAGTTAGGTTGTCATGGGTTAGCACTTTAGTGTGAGAGCTTCATCGAACAGAAATACCCTATCTACATCGAGAGACAAAGTATACTAAAAAACATATCGCATAAAAGCAGTAAACTATGTGTAGACTTCAAGGTTCCAATGTTGAGGCACAACAACAAAAGAATCCTAAGCAACCTGAAGCATAGAACCAATGCTTCAACTCCCACACACATGTAACAAGAACAAGCAAATTCAAGGCCTCTGCCAGAAGTTTGGTGATTGTCATCATGGTGAGTATAAGATGCATGGCAAGTATCCCTCCTCACCCCAAAGCCAATGATTCCGCATGTAAAATTTTAATGTCATGTGAGCTGATGCCTACAGGCAAATGTAACCAGCCTTTAATAGGATGTATTAAATTAAATTTCGATGGCAATTCAATTGGAAATCCGGGATCTGCTGGAATAGTGGGATTGCTTAACAATTCTAGTGGAGAGGTGATCCTTTGTTGTTCGGGTCCTTATGGCATGGGGACTACTAGCAAGGTGGAAATAAATGTTAGCTTTATTGCAAGGCTTGAACCTCCAATAGGAAAGAATTTTGGAGGCTTCTACATTGTAGAAGGGTGGTGTAACAAGAACTAGAGGCCACCTTGGAGTTTACAATCTATTTAGATTAGAATGTTGGACATTTGTGTAATTCTTGGCGAAAGTATGGAGATAACCTTTACTATTATGTCTATAGAGAGGCCAATAACATAGCTGATGCTTTGGCAAGAAGAGGGGTCTATGCTCTTTCTGTCTCTAAGGAATTACTTCTTTGATGTAATTGTTCTTACTCAATATTAATGAAATCAATAATTTGGCAAAAAAAAAAAATAATGTCCCATTTAAATATTGTTCCCTCCTAAAAGTTCATCTTAGTTGGGTTTAGGATCTGAAAGTGCATCCTAAGTCACTCTAGATGCTTTTC
>NW_006494916.1:4220672-4232851 GCF_000471905.2 Amborella trichopoda | reverse complement strand
CTCTCTCTCTCTCTCTCTCTCTCTCTCTCTCTCTCTCTCTCTCTCTCTCTCTCTCTCTCTCTCTCATATATCCAATCATACTCCAAATTTGAATTTCATGGGTAAGATATTAAACAGGGAAGAAACATAAGCAATAGTTTCGGAGTAAGATATTAAACAGGGAAGAAACATAAGTAATGGTTCCAGGGTACACACTTAATTGAATAAGAAAACAAGAAAAAGTCCAATATGATGGGAAAGGGACGAGCAAAATGCTCCTCGTTTGGAGCCATCAGCAAGGGCAAAAACTAGAAGTCGCAAGGAATCTGATGATGGAACTTCTAGGACCGCCTAGTCTTACTACTAATGGCTCCATAATTAGCAGTCTAATGGAGTTTTTTTTTTAAAGTGAGCAATCTAAATGGAGTTAAGAGGATGCAAAATGAGAAACCATTAAATCACTATTATTTGATGGAGAAGTATAAGATGAGACACAGAGTGATGAAAACAAAAAGAACTTAGCTATTGAAAAGGCACTTGAATAAAAACTTCCCTGGTGCATACACTGAATTCCTCAATAAAACCTGAAAAATCTTCACTCTATGACCCTCAAGTAATGAATGTATATGTCTGTGGTGCTGTGCATGTGTTTGTGGTTGTAACCCTATCTATACATGTGCTGTGCATGTGTTTGTGGTTGTAACTCTATCTATATCTGTATCTAGCTATCCAAAGTATCTATTTATCTACTTATCTCTTTATTGGATCTATCTATCTATCAATCCATCAATGATGCACAGGTTAGACTAAATAATATGGAGCGGTGTCATTTATATCATGTAAAAAACATGGGATTGCATGGTCTTTCAATAAAGAGTTGAAGGCCACATACACCTCAGACTATGGTGTTAGGGTGATGTTAGTGTCACATCACCCCTCATGGCATCAACATAAAGAAACGGTTTTTAAGTATTATTTTCCTAATAAAGGATAAAAACTTTTAATTGAACTTCTAAGCCAAGTGATCAAAATCTCGCTATCATATCATCAGTACACCTAGTGATGAAAGATTTCAGTTACGCTTAAAAAGGAAGATACCTCGAAATGCTATTGACCAATTTAGAAATTACACATTGGTTTCTACAAGCCTAGATGTGGCATCACTCAGGTTTTGGGGCATTAGGAAGCTTATGACAAAAGATATGTTGGGATGATGAGTAATACTTGGGGAAGGGGGGAGAAAAGAAGGGGGGGGGAGTAAAACTAAATGTAGCAAAGATGCAAGGTGTCACCTTCAGGTGCTACACCAATTACCTCTAACACCACATAAAAGACATTGTGGCAATGAAGGAAATGAATTTGAGACTAGATGATGAGCAAGTGAAGGAAAGGAATTTAAAGTAGATTGCTAGATCTCCTTAAGCAGTGTTAGGCTGACACCCCAGCATAGGGCTGGTATCACATTTGACAGGTGTTGTCACCTCCAGATGTAGGTTAGAATAAATCAATAAAAAAAATGAAATAAAATGAGTCAGAATTGAGTTTAAACTCAGGGATTTTGTAAAGGCAATACCGCTCTGCCACCATACCAAGCGTTCACATGTAGAAGGAAGGAAATTCTATCATTTCTAATAGGAAAATCTATTATTTTATTTCAAAGTCTAATTTTGTGTATGTGTCCTGCCATATCGGCATTCTAGGAGTACTCAATAGCCTAGACGTTTCGGACATCAATGCCTGTGCCTGTGCCAGTGCCCATCCAACACTAACCTGAGTAAGGTCCTCTCTCATCCCTTCCTAAGAAGTATTGGGTTCAAACTTTTCATGATTCCTCCCACCCATTCTCTTATAAGGTTTGTAAAAAATGAAGAACAACTTGTAAATGATCAAGAAGACATGAAGCCAAGACCTTAATTATAAAATAGAAAAATCTTTGACATCAAGAACATAGTGGGTCTCAGCTTAGTTACTGTCTCTCACTAGTCATGGCACTCCACCATAATTGGCACATTATACGCCCTTTAAAGCCTCAGGGAAACTGCTGCTACTTAGGCTCTCATGTCTCTTTAGTACTTCAGAAAGTAGAGTTTTCAGGCTTATCCTTCACATGAAGTGCACAGGTTTTTTCCTTCTCCATCCAACTCCCCACCCTATTCAAGCCAAGAACTTTCTGTAAAACCATTTAACTCATTGTAATACGTACGAATCTCAATACGTGTTCAGATGTAGTAAATAAGGAAACCATTTTACATATATGGAAGTAACAATGTCGACCTTTCATAGAGGGCATAGAATTTACAGTCCCTTCACAATTATCTTGGAAATTAACTGACCCAAAGAATCTAGTGGAACAACATGCATCAACCAATCATTGAAGTCCAACCATAAGGCCAGGAAATTAATTAGGCACTATCCTATTTGAGATTAAACTTCTAATTTACCTACTTTTGTGGGTCAGATTCCATGTCATCCAATAGGCATAATGAACAACTGATTACCTTGTGGCCATCTCTGTGACATATGAAATAACCTAGTATCTTCTTTAATAGTCACCAAAAATACAAGAGTCAGAAGGACATACTAATATGTTTGTCACAAGCAATTCAACCATCATATCAAACTATAGTAATTATCACTAAAAAAAGAATGAGAAGCTATATTATTTATCTTTTGCATACATCTGACAACATTTATAATCTGTGATTCTGTATTGTCACGTGGCATAATGAATGATGTGCACTGCAGTCAATGTTGACTAATCTGGCTAACATTGAACAGTGCTCAGTGTGCATGTGTGTTGAGCGGATGTAGTGCACATTGCACTGTGCACGGGCTCGTCACAAGGGCAAGCTACGCACCTACACTTTGCACATGAATAGTAATGCCATCATTTTCTACAACATAAATACCGGTAAAGATCATAAATATAGCCGATGCTGAAGTATCAAAAATTGAACCATCACAAGAGAAGTCATAAATACCAGACATGACATAAAACCAGAAAAATGTTTGAATAGGTCTATCTAGCTTAACGCAGTCCAACCTGCCGAATTGGTTAATAAGGGAAATAAAAAAATACAATTGGAAAAAATAATGGCATAAAAATTCTAGGAAAATTATACAAAGAGATGATTTATTTTTAGGACAAGGAGGTCACATACACTCTTGTCCATCAGATATCAAAATGGATGGTTGTAAGAGTGTCATGGACTAGACTCAGTTCAAAAAAAAAAAAATTCTCGAACTTCATGACACCCAAGCTATCCAATTTTCTATCTAATGGCTAGAGGTGATTGTGATCTCTGTGATACACGGTCTCGTAGTATACAATCCCAAAATTCTAACCAGTCAATGCAACTCAGATTCCTCAGTTTGCTTGGCTTAAATGTCAAACAAACTGGATAATAGGTGGTCTCAGTCTAAATGAATCAAATCAGTCAGTTTGATATGCTCAACAGAAGTAGATGTTTACGAACTCAGGTTCAGGAATCAGGACATCGTTAAGATCACAACGGGTTAACTAAGTCTTATAGATTACTCCAAAAAAAATTTGATTTTTACTCAGAATAGTCACAAGCTGAATAGACAGACTTGAGAGCAGAAAATATCCTGAGCCAAGTCCAAGTGTGTAGATATGGGCTCTGCCTATAAATATTAATAATCCGTGAGAGGAGCAATTTCTTCTGAAAACTACATGTGCAAAACCATAAATAGGAAAAAGCCACTAAGGCTACAGACGAGTAGATAGAAAAAAATAAAAAAATAAACAATTTCATAAATTGCAAATTTATCATCCAAAATGTATAGCACTACCAAGATTCCAGCTAATAGCAATCGAGTTTTCAATGTATAATGATTACAGCATGCAGCTATGACGATATAATGAAATTCTATTGCAAATCCAAGTTCTAGATTCAAGATCGTTACTAGTTATTTTGAATTAATAATACACATAACACACACAAAACGATCATCATCATCGATCCTTTTCCCAACTATTTGGGGTCGGCTACACGAATCTTCGCATGCCATTCTACTTTATCAAGGGCCATATCCTCAGTGAGGCTATAAGTCGCCATATATTTTCTCACTACTTCAAACCATGTCCTTTTGAGTCTATCCCTTACCCTTTCTGAGCCTTCCACTTGAACCAACTCGCACCTCCTAACAGGTGTTGTATTGGGTATGTGTTGTACATGGCCAACCCACCTAAGTCTATTTTTTCTCATCTTATCACCTATTGGAGCCACATCTAAGTTCTCTCGAATGTATCCCTTCTTGTTTTGTCACTCATCCATCTCAACATCATCATTGCAGCTATACTCATCCCATAGTTGTTGGAAGTGGGAGCAGGTTCAGGAGCAGAATCGGTTTACGGAACGTCGAACCGCCTTAGGGTGGAAGCTTCCTGGGGTTAGGATCAGCACCCATACATTCAACAACTTAAAGAGCTAGATCCTAGAATACCTAGGAGCGATATCCCATGTCGTCGGGCTCGAGGTTTTGACTTGGAGGGATCTAAGCTCCACTATACATAAAATGAGATAAACTAATTGTATAATAAAATTAGGATCCAACCAATGCCTGCTCAATCCATTATCATACACCTTATCTTATTACCAATGCCATAGCTATTGTACTCCAATTTACGACCATAACATAGTTTAATAATAACATAAATGGGCTTGCTATGATATTAAACTGTAGTTTGTCAATACCATAGTTCCATAGTTCTAAACTTGTAGTATACCACGATGTGATATGCATCACAGTTTAACATATTCTAATGAAATAAATCTATAATACCAAGGAGAGAACCAGCAGTTCAATTAATAATATAGCTCCTCTCCTTGAAGAGATCCTACAAGCATGTAGACCGTGATCCATTTTATACGGAGCGAGATCCCTATTTCTCTAAACCCATCTCCCTCTAAGATCCCTTACAGGCACCACGGGATCGAGTTCTTAAGGTAGGATTGTGGCCTTGCTCCAAGGATCCCACAACTATGAGATGAGTATGGGTATGTTGTTTCCTGATCCCCCAACATTCTGCCCCATAAAGCAAAGCTGGTCTCACAACTATCTTATAGAATTTCCCCTTCAACTTTGTTGGCATGCGGCAATCACATAAAACTACAGTTGTACATCTCCACCTTGCCCACCCAGCTCTAATTTTATGTGCAACCTCATCCTTAATCTCTCCATTTTCCTGGATTAGCGACTCAAGTCATCGAGAGTGTGCTCTTTTTGGTATTTCTTGGTCGTCAATATTTATTTCCTCATCTCTACTCTTGTTATACTAAACTTGCATTCCATATTATATGTCTTAGTCTGGCAAATTTTAAAACCTTTCGATTCTAGAGCATCTGTCCTCAGCCCTAACTTTGTATTGACGCTGCTTTGGGTCTCATCAATCAAAACTATGTCATCCGCGAATAACATACATCACAGTACCTCATCTTGTAAGTGCCTAGTTAAGTTGTCCATAACTAAGACAAAGAGGTATGGGCTCAACGCTGACGCCTGATGAAGACTTATTGTCACTGAAAACTCATTCGTCTCTCCACTAGTTGCTTGCACACTAGTTAGTGCTCCCTCGTACCTATCTCTCACGTGCACAAAATGATGCTTAATAAAAATAAAACACTGCCTATTGTTTAATGAGAAACAATTCAAACACACCAAGACAACAAACCATCCTTAGGCTATTTGACATTTTATTAAAGAAAACATCATAAATGTGATTCTCTTGCAAATCAGCTCTTAGGACATCATTAGCAATATATATGCCAGCCACACACACACACACACACACACATACAGAGAGAGAGAGAGAGAGAGAGCACCTTGGACTCTTTGCTCATAGGCAGTCCTATCACGCATCATCAAAGCAGCAGCCTCTCCATTCAATGGGTCAGTTGGATTAGGATACAGGAGAAGTTGAGGAAGGAAGACTTCAAAAACATTCACAAGTTCTGAAGTACAAAGACAATCACATATACAGGGAGATATAATCCTCTTCAAATATTTAGGAAAAGTCAAATAAATAGCCCTAAGCAACCCCAACATTATATAAGGGAAAATTTGATATTCCAAGATCATAGAACAAAAAAGGAGTGAGATAATTCGAATCAGTAGAATCTGTCGTCAATGATTTTTTTTTTTCCAGGAAAATAAACCATGAGTTTTGTTAATGTCCATCAATATAAAACCTCAAATAAGAATAGAAAATAAAATTTGTAAGGTAGCAACGGAGTTTGATACCTCAAAAGTTCAAAAATTTACGCAATATTTCTAATTGTTGATTATGAGACAGAAAGTACCGCAGAATAAGAGGGTCTAATCAGTAGCCTTACCGAACATGGGGCTCCATGTCTGATTTATAACATCCAAACACACTGAACCTGACCTGAAATTCCAAGTGTATAAACAGGGTTAAGCATAGAAGCCCCATAAAAGGAGACCATAAATACTCGTTCTATGCAGCGGATTACTAGACAAAATAAACCCAACAAATTAATAAATAAAAAAGCAAAGTGAAGAAAAAAAAAAAAACAAATCTCACATTTCATCCACATTAGGATGGTAAATCTTATTGACAAACCCAATTGATGGAGATTTGTAAGGATAAGCATCTGGCAACTCCACCCTTATCTTCCACACGCCTCCTTGATATGGACCTTCCATAGTCAAGCAAGTGTTAGAGCTACTGATCCACCCAACAGAAAAGAAAAAAAGTTCCAGCTTTATAGAAAAAAAAGGAACAAATCCTATGAAAAAATTATGGGGCAACATTATTGGGGAAGAAGTTGTTGATGGTGATGATGATGTGCATGATTAGTACGTGCTAAATACCCCATGATCAAATACATAACTCATTCGTCAACCTAGAAAAAACCCATGTGGTAAATCAAAATCAACGCAAAAAAATATCATGAGCATCATGATTGGAACACATGCTGATTATACAACTTACTGGACAAAAAATGATGATGATGAGTGAAAATCATCCTATTATGAATAAAGATTACTTAAATCAAACAAGGCAGATACTTATGGGAGAAAATATACCCGTATAACTGAACATCCATGATGACCATGATGTTAGAAGTTTAGCATGATGGTTGGATGACTTACTTTCATTGGGTCCATGAAAATCCACATAGAACTCTTGCATTCCATCATTTATCATATCTACCTTGTAATCACTCATCATTCTGAATTAGAGTGAGAGAGTTAACCACAAAAAAAGCCAACGTTAAGATATCTGAGAACCCAAAGAAAAAAAAATTGAAAGTTTTTAAGAAAGGAGAGTGAGAGTCAAAGAGAAGTATCCAATTTGAGAGTCAAATTAGAGGAAAAATATTGAGAAATTTCTTACAATTTCATTAGGTCCATATCTCGACGCTTGCTTGGGGAAGACATTTTTGTCTTACTTTTCACTTTTTTTTCTTTTGTGTTTTTCAAGTAAAGAGGAGTTGCAGAGGAAGATGGGTTGTTGGGTTTACAATAGAAATGAGAAAAGAAGACCCCTTCAGACAAAAGAGAGAGACGATATAATATGTAGAGATGAGAGCGAAAAACCATGAAAGTGAAAAGGAGAGAGAAGAAAAGGAGAGCGAGAAATAAAGTCGAAGAGAGAGAAAATAAGGAGCAGATGATGTAAGATTCCGACATCGAGAGATTAATTTAGTGTGACGCCAAAGCAAAGCTTAGCTTGGACTTGAGACTTTGGACACTGTGTATCATATCCATCGGTTTCGTGTAGCTGTCTCAAAAGCGCATTGCAATGCCCGGTTTGGAGAGATGGGGTATTAGTCCGGTTCAGAAAATACTCGATTCACCTTGCTTATGGCTGGCAATCGGCAAGGCGGCCCAGCCTGGCCCGAAGATAGGACCTAGGCCACAAACTGTGGTCCAAGGGTTGGGCTATGGCCAGTGCTGGCCTAGTTCGGTCTCGCTCGGCTCTCTTTTTTCTTTTATTTTCTTTTATTTTTCTTCATTTATTTTTTGCATGCACAGCCAAGCCTAGGCCGGTGGCAACAAGGGTGGGGCTAGGCTCACAAATGGCCCGGGCCGGCCCTCTCTATTGCTACCAGTTTGAATTTTTCTATTTTTTTATCTTTCATTTTCTATAAAAAATTTCCTTATGAACTAAATTTCAACCAACCAATTTATTGATTTGAATTGGTTCGCCGATGACTGATTTGACACTTTGATCGAATTTTTAAAACTTTGATTTTGTAAATGTAATTAGTATGACATCTCTTAGGAGGTGTGAGTTGGTTCAAGTGGAAAGTTAAAAAAAAGCAAGGCATAAGACCAAAAGGGCATAGTTGAAAATAGTGATAAAAGATATAGGGGTTTATAACCTTGCTAAGGGCATGGCTCTTAATAGAGCAAAATGGCGAACCAAGATTCATGTAACATACCCTAAATAGTTGAAAAAAGATTATAATAATGATGATGATTTTGTAAATGTAGCATTTATTGTGAACATCCATTACCCTTGGTTGTTTTGTTCGCGCGATCTAGCTAGCATGATTAGAAGAGGGTTAATAGTAGCCATTTGTCTGACAAGGGACGCCTGGTATGAGTTCACCATGGTGACCACTATCTTACATGTATTGGCATATACTAATTAATAAGATGCAGAGTATGTTGACACATATGGCCATGAGGCCTCACGGGGTCTTGCCTACAATTATGGACTTTGACAAAACTTATGTTTCATTATAATTATCCATTCATAAAAGTGTAAATAATTATTTATAAGGTGTGGTTTCTATAAGGTTGCAACTTTAAACAATCCAATTAAGACACACCTCCAAATTGTATCTTAACATGTAATTTTGGTGAAGAAAATTATTAGGATTATCTCAAAATCTATTTTCATACCTAATTATAAAAGTTTAAATTCAAAAAATGGTTAAAATCGAGTAGATTTATAAATAAATGAAAATCTTAAAAATTAACAGTCTAGATAATGTATTGCAAGATGTACTATTTTCTAGAATCAAATTTTTTTTTTTTTGCCGTAGTTATACATCTCAATGACCAATTAGAAGTTTTTTCAACATTAAAACAACTTTTCCAATGGATTTTTGAGGTGCATCTATAATTCTGGATTTTGAGCTTGCAACCTTATATAAACTTTTTCTTTATTTATATTATAAAGCCCTTTTTTCTCCAACGTTCATATGGATGAGTATCCCTGAGATCAGGGAGACCAATTGGGGAAAGATGTATGTTGGCTCATTTTCTCCCTATAAATATTGGAAGTCAGAACGAATGAGATACATAAAAAAAAACATAACAAATTATAGAGATTCTAAAAAGTGACCATTCCCTCTATTGTGTAGTTCTTAATTAAAATATGAGCTCTAAGCTCGGGTTTCGGTCGCATCCCGCTCCATCAATTTTTTAGTAGTTGGTGATAAACTAACTGAAGAAGAAAAGAAAAAGTTAGAAAATTTTTAGAAAATGAACTCATAGCAAAAACAACTATGTTAACTTTTATGTAAGATGACTGTATTAAGGTTTTCGAACATCATGAAACATTTAAGAAATGTTGGAGGCAATAAAAAAAATATATGATTCAACCTCTGAAACACACCTTCAATTGCTATTAGAGCTAAGTGTTGAACTACTGTCTAAGCACACTAGTTTAGTAGGACTTAAAAATATTTAAGTCAATCAGTTTTCATGAGAGACAAATCTGCATTAGCTTGAAAATCTTTATGATGGACATTTTTTATGAGAGGTATATCCGCGAAAGCGTGAGAAAAACCTCATGATAAAATATTTTATTAAAGGTCATACTCAAAAGTGGGAGTATGCATGTGGCTTATTATTATGTTCGGCCGTCATAACCAAGTGGGAGATATTGACACCTATGGTCATGAGGCTTCACATGGTTTTGCCTACAATTGTGGACTTGGAAAAATCCTATGTTTCATTATAATTATCCATTCATAAAAGTGTAAATAATTATTTATATTATAAAACCTTTTTTTCTCCAACATTAATATGGATGAGTATCTCTATAATCAGAGAAGACTTTTTCTCAGAGACCCGTTGGAGACAGATGAACGTTGGCCTATCTTTTCCCTATAAATAAGGGAAGTCAGAGAGAAGGAGATACAAAAAAAGATCCAGCAAATTACAGAGCCTTTAACAACTGACCATTCTCTCTATTGAGTAGTTCTTAATTAAAATCCAGGCTCTACGATTACCTGCTTCACGCCACACCACCCTCTGCCCCCGCCCTTTGATCTCGAGTTTTGGTCTCATCTGCGCTCCATCAATTTTTTTACTAACAGACTACAACTCTAACTTAAAAGTCCTTCATGAGTAGCGGGTGCAAAAATCTGCTAACTCGACAACATCCAACTTTAAGATGGTTGTAAAAAAATCATAAAGCTTATACCGTATAGAAATTTTTATAAAAAATATCACATTTTAAATATAAAAAATTGTATTACTTTTTCATGTTCATGATCATCTTAACCTAGATCATGAATCTCTAAAATTTTAGATTAAAAATTCATTTTTAAGATGGTTTAATAGGGGCCCTGCACTGGTACAATATGAGTCGGCTGATAGAAACCCCATCCCTAACTTATTGACTTGCTTGGATTCTTCTATTATTTTTTAGGAGCTATTTTGGCTACCAATTTTTCCATATCACATTGACTACCACGAAAATTTAGGCTGCAATATCAAGGTTTTAAAAAGCCTAAGTCAAATAGAATCGCCTGAATCGACTCTAAACAAAAGAATTAGGGAAAATATCATACACACCTTTAATTCCCTATCTTATTTCACGATGGACTCTCTTTCTATTTTCTTTCAAGTGGCACCCTATCCCCTCATTTCTTCTCTTCCAGTTTATTCACTTTTGGCCACAAAAGTTAGCCCCAACAAATTGTTTTATTCTATCTCAATCCAAAAGCCTTTTTAACCCTATTTTTCACTTTTTAAAAAAGCTTTTGGATTGAGATGGAATAAAATAATTTGTCGGGGCTAGTTTTTGTGGCCAAAAGTGAATAAACATGGGAGAGAAGAGATGAAGGGGTACGGTGAAACACTTGAGGGGTTTTTTATGCCGTTTGAAAGAAAAATAGAAAGAGGATCTACTGTGAAATACGATAGAGAATTAAAAACCTATACAAAATTTTCACAAAAAATTATCAAAATGAATCTGAACTTATTTACCCCATTAAACTGCATATCACCTTATGCAACCATTGTCAATGAAAGAAACGCTACACACACTTTTAGTGGTCCGAACCTTTTCTTTCTTTCTTTTTTTTATTTGGCCAAGTTGCATTGCCCACTAGTATATTGAAAGTACAACCTTTTTTTTTTTTTTTTTAATTGATTGGTTATGAAAGTTAGCTTGGGTATTCTAATATTAGAATAGAATTATCAAGATTGGACTGGCCACTGAACTGTTGAGGTATTTCGTCTAATTAAAATCGGTTCTACCACTAGCCAAACCAGTTGGATTGGATTTTGGAAAAAAAGTAAAAATAAAATAAAATAGATATAATAGTTTAAAATTATAAAAGGCATTAAAATTTTGCCAACTTCATTTAGCTGGTTGAACCGGTTGGTCGAATCCGTCAAAACCAGTTAAGCATTAACTTTAATTAGTTTTTAGCCAATCACTATTTTTTATCTTAGACAAAACCAGCCAACATACCCGTTGGCGGTCCAACTAGTTGGACCACCACTACAATTCGCTCTGGATAATTATGATTAGAAGTTTTTGGTTTGACTTTTGTTTTTGTTTCTTTTTCTTTTTCTTTGGGACTAAGTCTTTTTGAAAGTATTATATTTAGGAAGGAGTTTTCATATCAACCAATGGTTTAAAAAAGGGATCGGTGACCCGGATTGGGCTCCCAAAAAACCGATTAGGATCGGCGAATCAACAATCCGGATCGGGAATCGGGTGAATCGGTCAGAATAAAGCTTCAAAAAAATCCGAAAAAATTATTAAAATTCATTATAAAAATTGTTTTTTAGGAATTCAATAAGAAATGTGGGTACTCCATTAAGAATTTTTATGTTTTTGAATGAATATGCGAATATTGATATGTTCTTTCCCTGCATGAACCGCCATTCAGCATTTAATTTACATCACACAAAAGGATAAACATAGAATTATCATGGAATAAGTATATCAACATACATGG
>NW_006494916.1:4198100-4215839 GCF_000471905.2 Amborella trichopoda | reverse complement strand
AGGTTCGGCAGACATCTCAGTGTTCATCTCAAATTTCATGCTGTAATTGACCAGATTACGTAAAATTGAAAAATTTAAATCATACTAGACACAATAAAGATTAAAAACCCTAATTATTGAACTCATTATGTTCAAAATATGCTGTGAAATAAATCAAATGGTGGAAAAAAAAAAAACCCAAACTTCTTACCTGATTTTGTGAACCGAAGCCTTCAATCTCCAAAAAACTCTGTTTTTCTCAACGATTATCATAAATTAGTAACAAAAGGTTTTGATTCACAGCTTTACGATCAAAACGCCTACAAATTTTGAAAGATTCATGCCCTATTTGGCATGAAACTTTTAGAAAAGGCGGAAACCCTAAAAAAGCAAGTTTCGTGATCCAAAAACACCAAATTTTTCAACCATTTAACCCTTGAAAAAGCTGAATAAAGCTGTTTACAGCCTGCAAATTAGATCACATGCCAAAAAAAACAAAAAAAATGATCAAAAAATGACAAATTTCAAAGAATCCCATGAAGAACACTGTGCAACCCGTGTTCTTCACGGACTCGCCGATTCCGCACAGTGACTCGGCGAGTCACTGTGCAGAATCGTCCGATTCTCTCTAGAACCGGACGATTTCCGATTTTTTAGCCGATACGATCCCCTTTTTGCGATTTTCGAGTCCAACCGAGCGAGTCCGGTTCGACTCGGCATTTTTTAAAACACTGATATCAACATAATTGATGTAGGGTAGTGACTATGGTGGTTATGAGTAATTGTGACCTCCTTGTACCAAAGGTAAATGGTTTCAAACATACTGTCCTTTTATTTAATTTTTTCCCAACAAATCTTATTAAAAAGAAGAAAGTTTATATAGAGCCTAGGCTCTAAACAATTAAAGTAGAGCCTACCTCAAAACGTTCACTAGAAGAAGTAGTTTCGATACCCAAATATCTTCAAATTGATCATCTCGACATCAAGATGCATGGAGATGAGAAAAAGTAGATTTAAAATTTTAGAAATAGCGCATCTTGTAACGTATTTTTGGACCGTCATTTTGAAGATTTTCAAGTTTTTATAGATATGCTCGATCTACACTATTTTGAAGCTTTAAATTTTATAACTAAAGATGAAAATATAATTTAAGGCTATTACAAAACTTTCAATTATTGAAACCATATTTCTCAACACTATTTTAAGGTAGGCTCTAATGTGATTGTTTAGAGCCTCGGCTCTATACAAACCGCACCCTTATCTTACCGTGTTTTATTTTATGCATAATGGCCACCACTCTCAATCCAAAATCAATTCCAAATAAACTCTCTATCTACTAGAAAAAACTAATGACTCAAAATTCAATCGAGACGGTCAAATTTTTTATGCGCTAAATCTAAGTGTCACAAAACTTAAAATTCAATTTTTTTTCTTTTGAAGAACAATCATCTAGTTATTCTTATTTTAGAGTAAAAAAATCCCTAGGTATTTTGGGCGAGGGAGTATATGCATGGTAAACTCGTGCGAGACCATAATAGTGCTCTTCTCTTATACGTTGTGTCCTCGATCAAGGTAGAGTGGCGTCTCTTTCTAGCTTTAACTTGCATTTTTGATATTCCGCTCTCTCCGAATATTCCTTATCTTATCATTATGGGCTCTTACATTGACCCATGAAACGGAACCGTGTAATCATGGAGAATTAGGGGTGGCAATGGACCCGGAACCAACCAAATCCGATCCCTGGGTGTGGGTTAAAAAATTGGACCTGATGAGTCGGATCGGGATCCAAACATTGGACCGAATACTATTCAGGTTGGGTCGGGTCCGGGTCCAGGTCCAGATCCTGTTGAGCCACCGATCCAGATCTAATAACTTCATGACCAGTTTGGGTTGTTAGGTTTATGCGGTCTTTAAAGGCCTTAAAATGAAATGATATGGTGGAACATGAACTCAGTGGGAGTGTGGTTCCTCGTGGACCATACTAAACAAACAATGTTTGCAGATACCGAACTGTGCTTGACGATCTAGGCCAGTTGGTTGAGAAAAACCCATGTTACTTGAGCATAAAGAACAAACCGAGAAGGGTTTTAATGGGTTAGCCCTTGATGAGGTCGGAAAATATGCTCGGATGAATGAGCCGATGGACTGTGTGACCCTTGTGTGTGATGGTGGAGGACCTGTAATCTACAGACTGAGATTGCGACCCCTTGATTCATCGATCTGACTTTGGTGACCCGCTAATGAGCCCCTGTTTGGACTGTGGATCATGGGAACACTGGGTCGGTTCGATAAAACTAATGTGGTCTGTAGTCCACAATTGAAGGTGGAGTACCCCGTCATTACAAATTGGATTCCTAAAACCATATGGATCATTTTCGCATCATATTAATTTGACTGTGTTCATTTTATTATTGAAATGATTTTAGTTTATTATTTGAATTTTTATTAATATCTCAATATTTTATTTGTGATTTTTGAACTTATAAAAATACAGTTATTGTTCTTACAAAGTTATAAAAATTCAAATATATATTTTAAATTGTTTTTATTCAATTTTAAAAATAATATTTTTTTTTATAATATTCCATAGGGGCCCACAGTGTACATGGGCCTACCATATGGCATGTGGGTGGGGGCCTACATGTGCCACAAAAGGGTGGCACGCCCCACCCTCTTTGGATTCTCTTGTTTGCTTTTAAGATAATGTTAGTTTGATTTGTGGCATGTGGTCAAATCTTGAAAGGATATATTGACTATAGCTTTATCTATTTTGTAACAAGTTTGTTTTAAAGAGATATGATCAATTTATATTGATATGGATCTTATCTTATTTATATTTGATAGTATTTATCTACTTGATATTATTTGACATATCTTTATGGAATATGTGACATGAATCGTACAATTTTATAGAATGCATGATATTTATTTTATTTAAATATATTGATGGGAAAATGGTTTAGGAAAGGGGGATTATAGTTCATGCACCTTCCATAATGTTGATGGCCCATCTATGAAATAGATAGCTCAGATCTCTCACCTCACAAGTCACCTGGTCTATGTTCAATCTCACAAGAAGAGACAAGTTAAAGAAAACCCTAATAAACCCTAATATTATTCAAAACCTATAAAAAATGATTGTCTCTATCCAAAAATCTCTATACCTTATCTCTTGTACCTAATTCTCATCTTTCTCTCTCATATCCCAAAAAGGGAGCACGAGTACGTACCACTCTCTTATGTTTGATCTCTCTCACATTATGAAAGAACCTAAGGGTTTAGGTTATAGAGTTCTTCTCTCATATTTCTCAAATATGGATTTACGGCTAAGGGTTGGATTTACGACTAAAGACTTTAGGGTTTGAGTTTGTGATTAAAGGGGTTCATGTTTCATTGGTGTGGTTTGGCCGAAATTTGTTTTCCCGATTCGAGATTGAAGCTAGACCGTTGATCCCGCACCATCAGATGGTGGTGACTCAATGTGGGGTGTAATAAGCCCCATTAAGGTAATCTTCGATACTTTTTTTTTTTTGTTTCTTGCAATCTTATCTTTTTATTCTTAAGCATGGTGCATAGTTGTTTCAATGACATCAAGTTATTACGATCTTGGTTTTATTGTTGTGTTGATTTTATTTTGAAATTTATCTTATTATAATAAAAGCCAACTTGTAAGTGATCTTTTGCCAAAAAAAACAGGTGGAAAAAAAAAAAAATGTATTTCCCGATAAAAAATTACATAGCTCTTTCTGTCATGAGTCCGGGTCCCATGGACCTAACCCAACCCGTGGTCACCCCTATCAGGAAAATCGGAGACAAAGCCTCTCTGGTAGGTTTTCTAAGTTCACAATATGGCTAACGTGTCCATTAGGGAACATATACCTCTTTGTGAACATGTTAATTTTTTCCAAATTTTTGTTGCTATTGTAAGTCTTTGCTTATGTAAGTCTTTACTAAGTTAACAAACATACAATCCACGTGAAAACCATCGCTTGATTTGATATCATACTACAGTAGGTTCATGGGGTTATAATAGATCTCCCTTTGATTATAGGACAATGGGATACATCTATCCAATATACACTTTGTACCAACCGTAAATTGTACCAAGAACGAACCAGATCAGTTCAATAGTCAAATCGCCGATTATTTGTGCCTGGGCCGGTTTAGTATAAAGTTAATGATAGATTTAAATGAAAATTGGTAAAATAATTGTTTGACTGATTTTAATCATTCAATTTAACAGGTTTTGACCAATTGAAATGGTTATTTTTTTCTTAACAAAAACCTTTTCATATATTTTATATTTTTAAGTTATACATCTAAATTTTTTATTTTTAAAAATCTAGTCTCGTTACACCTGAAGGTTGAATTTTAGGATGAATGACCAAACCAGCTGCGTCCTACCTTATCATTCATATATTAAACTAAAGGTTTTTTATTAGCACAATAAAATTTTTCAAAACAATGCCACTTATTAAAATGTAATAAAGTTTTATTTTCCATTAGAAACAATACATTTTATTCTTTGCAAAATGTTTTTAGGGAAAATATTTAGTGTACTACAGAAAATAGGGTCGTGTTGCATGACTCGATCCTAATATAGGGTCTTGTGGCCCAACCCGATCCTGAAAAACTAGGGACTACGCCACATTGGGCCCAAAAACCGTGGTCAGAGGGTAGGGCCCGAGCGAAGGCCGTCTGGCCAGGCCGGTTGCCAGCCTAAAGCATAATTGGTGCCTCCCGGACACCTACAACATCCAGTTATCGGACAATGCAGATTACACTTACGAGTGGGCAAATAGCCCCTCTCACCCAAAAAGTTGTTTGAGAGAGAGAACTTCTGATTTGCTCTTCCTTTTTCCCCTTCTCTGCTCCTCTGCACCTCCTTCCCCATCTGTGACCCTAAACTAGGGGCAAGTTCACCTCTTTCTTATTAATTTGAATTTTTATTCCAGAGCTCTAGGTTTTGCAACAAATTTTATAGGAATCAATCTAATTATGATGGTGGTTTTCCTTTACCGAGTTTTCAAGAGGCCTTTTTGTGATGATTTTTTTAAAATTTTGCTTTGAGAGATATTCATTTTATGAAGGAACTTTTATTTAGAGTGCAATTATAGTCCCAAGGCATCCATAGACACCTTGTTTATTTTACCTCTAAAGTATAGATAATTATAACGGAACACCTTTATGTCATCGATGACAGCTCACAAAAAAAAAGAAGGAAATCCAAGCTAGAAGTAGGAAAATGGCTCCGAGGGCATTGTACCTTAATACCTTGCTTTGATGACTTCTTTCTTTTGTGTGTGTCCGGTGTCTGCATGTCGATCAGTGGCTTTTGTCGAAACCTGTTCATCTCTTACATAGTCATACATTGAGATATTTACGAAGAAAAATGGTTGCTCATAATAAGGCTGCCAATGTTGGCATGTCAAAGGGTGGTTATATAATCGCACTGTCTCGACCCAAATGTGCTTATGAAGATTATGATTTTGACTTCATAATTATGAAATTAGTCAAATAGCTAACACACACAAGGCCAAATTCGCTCTTAAATTTCTATATAATGGGGAAGAGGGTTTTTACATATGATTGGGTCTAAGGACATTCAATACTTTATTATATTTTTACATAAAACCTCTATACAGGTCTAAACACCTTTTGATTTGGATCTTGAAATATATACAAATAAAAAAAAAAGATATACAAAGAAAATAAGGAAGATCAACACCAAGAGGTGTTAATTCAAGTGAGCTTCATTGTGTCAAGCGCGTCTCTCTCTGTAGATAATCTTCACATGAAGGAAATCAACACTATCCTGGGCTTCTTTCTTTTCTAAGGCATGTAAGAATGTCTGAAGAAATAGTGGGCTTTCTCTCTCTATTATGCAGATAAGATCAAGTAGTGCATGATCACTCTAAGGTTGGTCTGATTAGTCCTCTCCTATTTTCTAGATGATTAACCTTGGGGTTTACAAATCATAGGTTTAAAATTACCCTTCCCATAGAGTAGGATAAACATTATTTTGAACTTAAATTTAAAATATTTTAAAGTGGTTTATAATGAAAAGCTTTAATCTCCTTTTCAATCTAAAATATCATGGTATTTGAACTTAAACTCCAAACCAGCCGAATTTGCATTGATCTATGAGAAAAATCAAGGAATAAGTAGTTATCGATCAAATTAGTGTGCAGTTCTGCTATATCTGGGTCTAATTAATTATACTTTTCGATGGTGAATCCTTTTGATCTGAAAATTCACAAAATAGTCGAGGACTCGAAGAGGAACCTGATGGTCTAAGTCTCACCTCGAATGGGTTGGTAACAAAGGAGATATGCCCATCAAAGTTAACCCATTTATACTGTGGATTTCGACAACAAATTTAACCATTACTAGCTCAACCGTTTTCATCTCAAGGAGTTATGGATCTTGATAACTTGATATTTCTATAGAGGGGCTCATGATGAGCATCTTTATAATTTTTTGTGGGAAAACTCTTTATATCTTGAGAGATATTTATGTTCGATGGTCAAACTTTTGTACAATTTTATGGCTATTATTGCAAGGGCAGCCGCTCTCAAGCGAGAGATGTAGTCACTTTAATAGCTTAGTATGTGCGAATACGAGCCTTAGCCACCAATGCATATAAATGAGGGATAAAATCATCTCTAAAGTGCACTAAAACTTTGGGAAGAGGGTAATTACACCTCAAATATGACTTTGAAGTAGGTTTCAGATCATTCCTCAAGTATGGAAACGTGTACCGTGAGTCAGGGGGCGCAGCACATAACAAAACTGACAATAAATCAAGAATAAATACCAGAAATACAGATATAGATCAGGAAAAAATGTTGTGCAGTTAAAAAAAAACCCTAATTTGATGGACAAAGTTCATGAAAGTAAATTAAGAAAGTGCAGTACAAGAACTCGGTCTCTATCAGCGGGCTGGAAACGGTGATGGGGGAGCGTTCCTTTTGGGGTTGCTGCTGATGAAGGAGAATGCGTAGTTGAGGAGGAGCTTTCCGCCATCGCTAACTAGCTTGTTCTCTCCCGATGTAACTAGCTCTCTCTCTCTTCTTTTCTCTCTCCGCTTCCCCTTTTCTCCAGCTCTCTCTCTCTCTCTCTCTTCTTTCTCTCTCGTCTTCCCTTTCTCCAGCTCTCTCTCTCTCTCTCTCTCTCTCTGTCTTTCCCTTTTATCCAGCGCGCTCTCCCTCTCTCTGCCGCCCTTTTCTCCAGCCCCCTCTCGCTCTCTGCTTTCCCTTCTCTCTAAATTGGAAATGGTTGCTCCTTTCTCTCGCTTGTACGGGTATTCAGATAGGGTCACCGGTTGAGCCCGTGCCCTTATTTTGTGGCATTTTAGGTGAATTAATCTGAGCCCTCCATTTTAATTCAATGGTGAAAAGGTGGGGAGGATAGACGTTACATGCTGTAGGGGAAGCATGCAAAGTTTTCCCTTTGAGCGTGAGCAGACCATTTTTAAGATTGCTTGATGCTTCTTCAAAACCCTTTCCTAATCTCTGCGCGCGCGAACTACAAGACACTTTTGCATTTAGGCGCAACTATGCGTGGCGTTCTATAGCTAAGTCTTGTCCATTCTTTTCTCTCTAAACTTACGCCTCTCTTTCTCTCTCCAAACCTTCATTTACGCACTTTGAGGTTTGAAAATGTTTTCTAAATTTGATGCAAAATATATTTCGACAAATAATGGTTGCTGAAAGTTCATTATGGTTGGGAAAATTGTTTCTTTTGTAATTATTATTAGTTTGGTCCCAAAATAACATGAGCTTTGTAATGGATGAGAACCTACCCAGAACTGTGAAGTAAACCATATAATACTCTTGTTTTTTTTATCTCTTT
The DNA here is from genome assembly GCF_000471905.2 of Amborella trichopoda. The sequence continues at coordinate 4,208,006 of NW_006494916.1, read as the reverse complement.
TTGTAAGTTGATGCGAATAAATGGGTATGGTTCATATCAGAATTCATCGGGTTTGTTGGGTTTTTCTACTGGTTAGAAACAAAATCTATGAATAAAGGGAGGTTGAGATCATTGCATAGTGTTTGGCAATGGAGAATGTGCTTTTTTAGGCCCTATTATAAATCTTCATCGGCTTCTGCTCTATTAGTTTCTGAGGATGAAACCCTTGTTGCCATCCCAAAAATGTCCTCTTCTGCTATTTGTAATGAAAAAGCAACAGAGTGTTCTCGTTGCCCTAAATTTCATCAGGGAAGTCTTTTTCCCCTAGTTGTAAGGATTCTCCATACCCTTAATGTGGAAACTCTCAAAAACCATGGTTTCTCTGACTGTGTTGAGAAGTATGGACAAGTTCACACAATTAAAACATTTGCCATGTTGGTTCATATATTTTCTCTGGCACAAATGAACTCAGAGGTTTTCAAGTTATTGAAGGATATAGTGAGTTATCAGAAGCATCTAGATAGCCAATTCTTCAATTTTTTCAGTGTTTTAGTAGGAGAATCAAGCCATCTTAGTCGAAAGGCTTCAGTTTTTGAGACCCTCATCAAGGTTTACGCAGAGTCTTCCATGCTTGATCAAGCAGTGGATGCATTTTCTCGGATTAAAAAACTTGGTTTCAGACCCCATATTACCTCCTGTAATTTCTTACTCAAGTGTTTGGTGGATAGGGGTAAATTGGAAGTTATCTCTTATGTAATATCTGAGATGAAGCTCTTGGGCCCTGCCCCCAGTGTGTATACTTACACTATTTTGATATACTTCTACTGTAAAAATAAAGATATAGATCAAGCGGCAGAGAATTTGATTGAAATGGAGAAGAATGGTTTAACTCCAAATGCTGTAACTTATGGTACTTACATTTATGGTCTTTGTAGAGTGAGAAACACTGAAATGGCTTTGAAGCTGCTTCGGGATTTGAAAGCAAGAGGACTTTCTCTTACCATATACAGTTACAATGCAATCATTCATGGCTTGTGCTGTGATGGGGAGTTGAATGAAGCCATGTTGATTCTAGAGGAAATGAAGAGCTCAGGATTGTTGCCTGATGTCCATAGCTATAGCATTCTGATTGATGGGTTCTCGAAGAAGGGGGATCTTGTAAAAAGCTTTGATTTATTGAAAGAGATGGTTTATGCGCGCTTAAAACCAAATCTTGTAAGCTTTACCTCTCTCTTAAATGGTATATGTAAGCACGGGGAAATGGATACTGCTGTCACCATGTTTGATGAACTAAAGGCTTGTGGTTTCAAGCTTGATCACACTTTTTATGGTATTCTAATCCATGGGTTATGTACAAAAGGGAGGATGGATGAAGCCATTAATCTTATGGAGGAAATGGTTGTTTTCAATTTGGTTCCTGATGTTTTTTGTTATACCAATCTAATCCATGGTTACTGCAAAGTAGGATCCATGGACTTGGCAGTGAGATTATTCAACCACATGCTTTGCAAGGGTATTTTACCAAATGTTGTTACTTGCACTGTAATTGTTGATGGATATTGTAAATGTGGGTATATTGAGGAAGCTTTTGAATTTCTTGATCAAATGTTAGGGCAAAGCGTCATTCCCAATTGCTTCACTTACAATGCAATTATTAATGGCCTTTGCATGGAAAGAAAAGCACAATGGGCGCACAATTTCTTCAAGAGCATGGTTAAGAGGGGACTTGTTCCGGATGTAGTAATTTATGGAACCCTTATAGATGGTCTATGCAAAGAAGGTAGCCTAATGGAGGCTTTCAAATTATATGCTAGAATGGCTAGAGATGGGGTTCCCCCAAATACTATAATATACACAAACCTTATTGATGCGCTATGCAAGAAGACTCGAATGCATGAAGCTTTAAATATATTTGAGGAAATGGTGAGAAAGGGTTTGGTGCCTGATACTATTTGTTACACATCTATAATAGCTGGCTTTTGTAGAGTTGGTAATATGGCTAAGGCTTGGGAGCTTTACTCTGAGATGGTTCAAAGTGGGTCTCAGCCTGATGTCATTACTTTTACATGCCTAGTTGATGGATACCGTAAGTTGGGTAGGACACATGATGCTCTCATGTTGGTTGATGAGATGATAAAAAGTGACACTATACCTAATGTGGTGACCTACACATCCTTAATTACTGGATTTCGAAACATGGGTGAGTTGGATAAAGCTTTTGAGGTGTATGATGCTATGTTGGAAAAGGGTGTTTTACCAGATTCTGTCACCTTTGCAGTTTTACATAAAAAAGGCCATAGATGAGTGTTATAGCGAAGAGTGTGGTTAAGCAACCTAATAGCAATTGTTATACCTCGGCATATTTGATGAGCTTCTACTTACACCAAGGTGAGATCTTTGTATTCTGCTTCAATTTGTTACATTCAATCTCTGTACTTCACAGAAATCCTACTTACAAAATCACCACAAATACCCCTGCAAGTGTTAAAATATGATGGCACTATCAGAATGTGTGTCCTATCTTGCTGGAACGCTTTCTCTTATTCATAGATTTTTTTTTTAAAAATATGATAAGTTAATGCCTATCATATTTGCCATCACTCCCATATTTGGCCACTTCTTACTAAAGCAGAATATATTTATATGTTCTCTGATTAAATTATTTGTTATTTGTTAACTTAAAACAGAGACAATGTGAAATTTTTCATTGGTTTTTCTTTCATACATACAATGGACAAAATCCCTTGATACTTACTGGAGCCATAATAAAAGTGTTTTCTTTTCCCCGTCACATTGTTGCCTATTTTGCATGGGTCATTCATCCTATGCTCCATATGAATGTCATCCACTGTTAAAGATGTGTATGTGTATGGGTATGGCATGGACACGGCTTGATTCTCCATTCAAAAAGATCTTGAATAGATGATTCTCTGAGATACATTGAATCCGACACTTCCAGATTCTCAATAGAATGCGTGGGATTCTTCTCTGGAAAGAATCTTGTAGAATAGTATTATAATTTGAACTTTTATTTATTTTAATATCAAGTTTTTTATTTAAACCCTAGACATAGAGAAGGGGCGCGCATCCCGAACTTCTGGTTCCACAAACACTATTGTCTCCTGCCAATATCATAGTCAAATATTTGTCAGTTCCTCACTATAACTTTATTGGATTCTTCTTTGGTTCTTGTATGAATATTATGTGCATCAAAGTCTTGCATTTTTTTTTGCACTTGTACACCCATCTTTCATCACTAGTATTTTGATTTCTAATCAGTTATGCTCCTTATCTTGGTGTGCGTGTGTGTGTGTGCGTGCGTTCATGCTTGCGTATGTGCAACAAGATGAAGAGCATGTTGATTGATAAATCAAAATGCTACATTCACATACAGGCTTGGTGATAAATGAAAATGCGAGCTAAGACAACCACAACCATGATTGTGAAGACAAGCCAGGAGGCACAGAGCTCGAATGATGATACAGGAACCCTCGATTCACTCTCTCGCTATAACTTGAGGAGTCTCTGACATATACATGCACAGGTTGGCTACATGAGATCGCTATCATCTTTTATATCTCAATCAACTTGCTCCTTATATCGTTTTATATACACACACACACTTTTTTATTTTTTGGGGTGGTGTGGTGGGGGGGGGGGGGGGGGGAGAGAGATAGCTAAAAAATGTTTTAGCGTTTTCTCTACAGTAGTGTTCTCATATACTCTTGACCATCGAATCTCGATCGAATAGTTGAGAGTGTGTATCAATATTTCAATTTTAGTTGTTTTTATATCATTTGGATTACACTGAAATTTTGGTTGTCTACACTTCAACAAAGGCGCACCTAATAAAACTATGAAAAAATATTTTCAATAAAATAATATGACAAAAATTCCCTGAAACCTTCATCGGTGTTTCAGTACTTTATTTCTATTGTTGGTAGAATCCTAGGGGTCGTTTAGATCCTTGAAAATACACAGTCTCAGAAAATCTATTTCCTGTAAAATATATTTCTACTGTCTGGATGGCATATGGATCCATAACATTTCATTGTTTTTTTTTTTTTAACTTTTTTCTTTAAATGTTTTTGGTTGTGTTATTTATTATAATGTCTTTTTATTGTTCAATTTGAGAAATTTGATCAAGTTTTTCTCTCTAAAATTTTAAGATACTTTCTTTCTGAAGATTCAAGATTCATAAAAGGTTTTGGCTATAAGTTGGTTGCGTGCCATACCTAACACAACCCACCACCTTTACTCGAGATTGGGATGGGTTAAGTGAAAATTTGAAGTCCTCACCCTTCTTAGACCTAAAATTCTCTTTCAAAAACTTAGAATTTGAGAGTTTCTCTCTCTAAAAATTTTGAGATAGTTATCTTTCTAAAAATTTTCAGGTATTCTCTAAAATTTGATATAGTTTCTCTCTAAAATTTTAAAATACTTTCTCTCTCTAAAACTTAAAATTTGAGATAGTTTCTTTCTAAAATTTTTTAGATAGTTTCTTTTTCTAAAATTTGATATTGTTTTTGTCTCTAAAATTTTAATATACTTTCTCTTTGAGATAGCGTTTGTCTCTAAACTTTTTGAGATAGTTTCTTTTTAAAATTTTTCTGGTAGTTTCTCTCTCTAAAATTTGATATAGTTTATGTGTTTATAATATCAAGATACTCTCTCTCTAAAAATTAAAATTTGAGATGGTTTCTCTACCAAAAATTTTTGAGATAGTTTTTCTCTCTAAATTTTTAAGGCATTTTCTCTCTAAAACTTAAAATTTGAGATAATTTCTCTCTCAAAAAACTTTGAGATAGTTTCTCCCTCTAAAACTTAAAATTTGAAATAGTTTCTTTAAATTTTTTGAGATAGTTTATCTCTAAAAATTTTTAGGTACTTTCTCTCTAAGACTTAAAATTTGACATAATTTCTTTTTATAAAAATTTTGAGATAGTTTCTCTACTTCAGGTACTTTCTCTCTCTAAAACTTAAAATTTGAGATAATTTCTCTAAAATTTGATATAATTTCTCTATCTAAAATTTTAAGATATGTTCTCTCTCTAAAACTTAAAATTTGAGATAGTTTCTCTCTAAAATTTTTGAGATAGTTTCTCTCACTAAAACTTAAAATTTTTGAGATAGTTTCTCTCTTTAAAATTTTGGGATAGTTTCTTTCTCTAAAAAGTTGTAGTTACTTTCTTTTCTTTAAAATTTGATATAGTTTCTCTCTCTAAAATTTTTGAGAGGCTTAGTCTTGCTAAAACTTAAAATTTGAGATAGTTTTTCTTCGTAAAAATTTTGAGATAGTTTTCTCTAAATATTTTTTTAGGTAGTTTCTCTCTCTAAAAGTAGATATAGTTTCTCTCTCTTAAATTTTAAGAATTTATCAGTGTTTCAAAATTCAAAACGCGCTAGGCGGTCAGGGGGGTCTAGGCTGCCTAGAACCTGGATGCCCCAGTAGAAATTTTTTTTTTTGGGTTTTTTCTCTCTAAAATCGGTTCTAATGAGTTTTAGGTTTCAAATGAACCTAAAACCTACAATTTTGCACTTTTAGTATTAAAGCAATGACTCCAAAATACCCTCAACGCGGGGTATTTTTCCCCTCGGTGAGGGGCATGCCCTGGGCGGCCGCCTAGGTGGAGACGGCCACCTAGGCGGGTTCTCGGGCACCTAGGAGGGTTCCCGGGTGCCTTGGCTGGCGCCCAGGGATATCAGCCTAATTTGGCCGCCTAGGCTTGGGCGATGAGCCCAAGCCTTTTGGACCGGCTTGGCAGCGGCCCAGGCATTGGGCAGTCGACTTTTTAAAACACTGGACTTTATCTCTTTGAAACTTAAAATTTTAGAGAGTTTCTCTCTCTAATTTGTGGGGTGTTTTGGCAGAATTAATTATATCTTAAAAAGTGGATGGTTCTATAAAGTGGACGTGCCTTCTCCACAGAAAAGCATTTCTGGAAATATTTTTCTAGGATTCCAATTGACCCCCTATTGTCTAAGGCTCAAAGATTCTAACACCCTGAACCCATTTCTAACACTCAACATCGATTGTAGCCCAATTTAGAGTTTTGTTTGATTGATGAAAGATATATTTTTTATAGTTATCATCTCTCGCTAACTTGGGAGAAAAATTAGAGTTGAGTGAATATTGGTTTTTGTTTTGGAAGGTGCAAAAGAATTAACATTCAAAAATAGGAAGATGTCAAAGAATTGGCAATATGGATGACGGACAGGGATTGTTGTCATCAAGGTGATTGTTATTTGTCTCTTCTTGATGTTGGTTTGCCACCCTTCTCGGTAAGCATTGTCATGCAAAACCTTTGTAAGGAAATTACACTATGGTCCTTTCCTATTTCCTATATTCCTAGGACCAAAACATCTGCTAAAACGTATTTTACTACAGTTTCTATCACATGTGAGAAGTTAATGGGAAGCATACTTGAGTGATAAAAGTAACAACAGGTCATGGGATCCTCACCATCTGATCAATGGTAGTAATATATAGAGGGGAACCTACAATTGAATTAGGTAACCATCTAAACTATTGATGGTATGGTGATGACTGTCCTGCTATGATGATTATGGATAAAAGTCTACTCTGTCTAGAATTTAATCCGCTCTTTTTGTCATTTATGTGTGTGTATTCTCTCGTGCTTGTTTTTGCTGAAAAATTTGAGTGACTGAATATTGTTTTTTTTTTGAAGGTGCAAAAGAAATAACATTCAAGAGAGGAAGATGCCAAAGAATTGGTCATACTGATCAAGGAAGGGGATTGGTTTCATCAAGGTAATTTCCATTTGTCTCTTCTTGATGTTGGTTTGCCACCCTTCTCAGTAAGCATTGTCATGCGAAACCTTTGTAGGGAAATTACACTATGGTCCAATGGGCAATTGAAGACCATCAATGGGCAATGCAAAACCATGGTCCAAAGCTTCAACCTCTGTCTGGTTCACTGTCGGATGGTCCTAGATTAGCTTAATGTGGCTCATATGAACTCTTACTATGTACATTTAGTCTCTAAATGTCCTTCAATTGAATAGACAGTGGATGTAGCTTTGGACCAATGAGTACCTTTCCTATTTCCAATCTTCTGAGGACCAAAACAACTGGTAAAAGATATTTTACTGCAGTCTCTTTCACATAAATGAGAAGTTATGGCAAGCATACTAGGATGATAAAGATCACAATCGATCATAGGGATCCTCCCCATCTGATCTATGGATTCACTTTAAATGGAGAGAGTGGGATCCACGATTCAATTCGGGTAGTATCCAACCTATTGATGGTATGGTGATGACTGTCCTGTGACAATGATCATATGGCTCAAGGTCTACTCTCTTTAGAATTTAATCTGTTCTTTTTGTCTTTTATGTGTGTGTATTCTCCTGTGTGCTTATAGTTTTAGTTTGATAGAGTTTTTACTCCAGGAAAAGTACAATAGACATCAATAGTGTGTTGCACACTAAAAGGGCATCCACTAACCTTTATTAATAATGGATGGTGACTATCTATAGTTCCTAGTACAATATACACCAATAGTGTGTAGTAGCACACTAAAAGGGCATCCACTAACCTTTATTAATAATGGATGGTGGAGACTATCTATAGTTCCTAGTGAATAATATTCATCCAGATATGGTTAATCTCCATCATCTGTTATTGTGAACAACCAGTGGATGTGCCTGTACTTTACCATATATGGTGTACCAGTTTCCTATAATAGACACACCATTGCTTTAGGGTTACACTTTACCTTTATTCTAAACACTTTGGGCCCGTTTGGATCCCTGGAAAAGTATTTCAAGGAAAATATTTTTCTAGAAAGATTGATCATTTCTGTTGCTTGGATCCAAAAATTGGGGCAGAAATAATTTTCCGATAGAATCATAGAAATCAAGTTCGCTATTTTGGATCCAAAATGGAGATTGTTTTTCTTGCAATAAAGCTAAAATATCTTTGTCCCTGGAAACATTTTCTCCATCACATGCCACCTGTTGATTTTTCCTCTCTCTTCCATACAACACCATCTCTTCACTCTCTCCCGCATTGAAGCACCATCGAAGCTCATTCTCTCTATGCCAAGATGAAGAGAAGCTGCTCTATCATCGATCAAACTCATCTTCCTCTTTTTTGTTCTTTGTTGAACTTCATTTTTTTTTCTTCAGGGAACATTTGAATTTATTATGGTAGAAGTATTACAAAACGTATGAGAGTGCTACCCATAGATCGGGAACTCTGCACAAAAACCTCACTAAATACATTATCATAGATGCAAAAAAAGTTTTTTTTTTGAGAGAATTTTTCTAAAAGGCTCGGGTAGCCAGCACAATAGCATGGGTTCGAGTCCTGAGAGTGTCCACTTTGTGCATAAGCCAAAGGTTAGGACCATTTCCCATCCACCACTCCCGGGACCTTGCTTAGGCGGGACCAGCACCGGGTTATGACCCTTTATATATATATATTTTATACATTAACATAGATGCAAAAGAGTTTAACAAAATATCTATCTAGCAAAATCTCCTATAGAGGTTAATCACAAATTGTATGACTGTCAGAGCCTCTGAGTTAACCCTGGTGTACATTAGAGATTACTGGGTTAGAGATTACTGGGTAGACTTATTTATTTTACTATCACACGACCAAACATTGCACATGCTCTAGTTTATGCACGCACCATGGTCCCAACATTTGGAGGCTATTTGCATTTTACAGAATTTAAAATTTACTCCAGGGAAAGGGCTACTTTATATTAGTTATGGTTACCTTGATGTACAAGGTTTTTGTGATGCAGATTAGGCCGGTTGTTCTCTTGATCAACGATCTACAAGTGGCTACTTTATGACAGTGGTGGTAATTTAGACACTCGGAAGAGTAAGAAGCAGATTGTTGTAGCTCAATCTTCAACAGACTGAGTATCGAGCAATGGCAAGTGCTACATGTGAAATAATTTGGCTCCATTTTCTTCTTCAAGAGGTGGGTGTTTATGTATCTGTTCTCTTCTTCAAGAGATGGGTATTTATGTATTAACCAATGTTCCAAAAAGCGCTAGGCGGGTTCTAAGCAGCCTGGGGGGTCCAGGCCACCCAGCACCTAGGCGGGCGCTCAGAACCTGGGCGGCCCAGTTGAATCCAAATAAGGATTTTGCAGTACAGTTATGTCAATATCAGTTATATGTATTGCCGTACATAATTCAAATTATACTACATATTAGCATTTAACACACATTCTATAAACATAACCATAATCCATAAGTCAGTTCATACTCCATATCCATAATCCAATTAAAACTTAAAATTTACAACCAACCAAATTATCAAACCAAGTTATCAAATAGTATCACACCAGTATTGCAGTACACCACCATGAGGAACAAAACAAAATTGAATTATGAAACTATGAAAGTAATATTTGAAGACTCAAAAGAATCTTCAATAGTTCAATACACAATACCTTAATCAAAGTTCAAACTTCAAAGTTTAATAATTATTCAATTCATTCATCATTAAAAAATCTTGGGTCAGCTGCATTGGCATCATATTCATCGGAGTGGACAGAGTCATCACGATAGACTAGGTCATTGAGCCTCTTTGATTTAAGCATGTTCCTTTTCTTTGTATGAATCTAACAAAATCAAATGAAACTAACTAAAATCTAATATCTATGGTTCATGTATTATTTATAAAATGATACAAATTACCCTTACGGCCTTACCCCTTCAAAAGTACTCCAATTGCGCTCACAACCGGATGAAGAAGTGGTTAGGTTTAAGATCCAAATGGCCAACTTTTGTAAATTTGGAGAACTATGCTCATGTTGGCTCCACCAATGGGCTGCAAAGATATATAATAAAATGATAAATAAATAATAAAATTACTTGATTACTTGAACAATTGAACTTGATGAACTTGAAAATATTATTAATACCTAAATCAATTTTGGCCC
>NW_006494916.1:4172803-4198072 GCF_000471905.2 Amborella trichopoda | reverse complement strand
TAATATCTTGCATATCAGGATCAGGGACTAGCACCTCTACACACATTAAATCCATTAATAGTTGTGTCATTTGTTCGTATATCCTTGTCAATATAAAAAAAAGCTGGGTTCAAATAATAACCAGCTGCATGCAATGGCCGATGTAGCTGTCTATCCCACTTCTCATCAATAATCTCCCAAACATGCTTGTAGCGGGTTTCTGCATCATTGAAAGTTTGAGCTATCTCTCTTTTGCATTTCTCCATAGCATCATATATGTAGCCCATAGAAGGTTTGTCACTATTAACCATGCGAAGGAATTTGACAAGAGGAAAAAATACTTTAAGAGCGTCCTTCACCCCTCTCCAAAAAGCCTTATAAAATATAATATCTCTCACTTTCTTCCCAACCTGATCCTTAGACCACTTGCATGCTTTCCACTCATCTGAGATAAACATTTGCCTCAACTGCACTCTCCTCGAATGTATGCTATCTAGGCATAAGTACCAGGTCACAAATCTCGTGACCCCAGACCTCACAATCTCTTTCTTCTTTGTAAAGGTACGCATCATGCTGAGGGTGAGATGGTGGCTATAAATAAAATTTTTAACTAACTTGGCCTTCTTCATTGCACCTGATATCTTGGTTAAACCGTTAGGAGCCTCAAGCATGAGGTTTATACAATGTGCTGTACATGGTGTCCAAAAGATTCTAGGATAAGCTATGCACAACAAATTAGATGCAGCAACATTAGGAGCAGCATTGTTTGTGACAAATTAGATGCTCCCCAACCTCCTTGATTCCCTTCTCTATCACTTGACATATGTAATGGGCATCATGGATATGATCAGAGGCATCAATAGACCTCAAAAAGACAATCCCCGTTGGACAATTCACAAGTAAATTCATCTGACTTCTTCTCTTCCTATCACTCCAAGCATCAGTCATAATAGAAACTCCATTCTGTTACCTGGAATGAAAGAACAACCATGCGCCCTTCTTAAGTTCTACAGCTTCCTTCGTGGCACTCACTGCGTTTTTTAAAAAAGGCTCTGAAAGCTCATATGGGGTTGGGGGTTTCATCCCAGGGCTAAATTGGCCAACTGCCTCTATCGCAGCATAGACGTTGCTTAAGCGAGCGGTATTGAAAGGAATGCTCGCTTCATAAAACCATGTAGTAAGATAATACGCAGCTCTATCTCTCTCTTCCTTCTTGATTTTATTTTCAATAGTGGTTTGCTTTTTGGTTTTCTCTTGCAACCTCAGGGTCAGGCCGAGGTAAAAAACTATACATAGAGCCTCTAACCCAAGACTTCTTAGTCCTGGAACCAGAATCAATTATAACTCCCTTCCCTTGTCCCTTAATAATAGATTGCTCAACCTCTTGACATCCCTCCATTTCCTCATCACTATCATCATCATCAAAATTGACCTGAACCCCAGACCTAATCTCTGCTATAGAGGCAAATCTCTCATTTTTTTTTATTTTCTCCATGTTCAAAAAATTGTTTATTTCCTCCTTAACAGCATCAGGAGTCTTTTTATATGGGGCAACATCCCCCCTGATACCGACAAGATGTTTCTTGAACCGGTTTATGTCCCCTTTTGTATTCTTTTCACAAAACTTGCATCTTATGCAATTTTTATCATTAGGATCTGGGTTTTAGCCATATTTCCAATCGGGATCACCACTCCTATGAGATCCCGAAGAAGACATCTAAAAAATAATGCAAATTACTAAAGCAATAAAAAAAAATCACTTACTTTGAGTTTGATTGCTCATTCTTCAAACTTCTACCTCAAAGATGCTTCTAAATACTCAAAATCTTTTTTCAAAATATTCTAAAAAACCCCCTAATAACTTTGCAAAACAACAAAAAGTAAATCTAATATCAATGGGTGATGTTTTGATAATTTTTGTTAACTTTGAGAAACCCTTCAATCTAAAAAATTCACCAAAAATTAGATTTTTGGGGGCTCTCTCTCTAAAATTGGCTCCAACAAGTTTTAGGGTACAAATGAATCTAAAACCATAATTTTTGGCCCTTAAAAACAAAAAAAAAGACCAAAATTGCCCCTACCGAAAACAATGTCTGCCCCTGGGTGGGGCGCAGGTCCTAGGCGGCCGCCCAGGGATTGACCGCTCAGATTGGCTGCCTATCGCCCAGGCCTTTTGGACCGCCTAGGTGTTGGGCGGTCCACTTTTTGAATCATTGGTATTAACTCCTATTTCTTTACATTGTAATAATCAAGCAGCAATTAAAATTGCCTCGAATCCAGAGTTTCATGAAAGCACCAAGCATATTGAGGCCAACTGCCAACTGCCACCTGCCACTTTCTTAAAGAAAAGGTCACTTCAAAGACAATATATACTCCATTTAGTTTCAGAAAATATATACTCATTTGTTTGCTCCGAGAATCAATTGGCAGACATACTTACCAAGGCCTCTAATCGAGTTCGACTAAAGGATACTTTGGGCAAGCTGGGCATCTATGATATATGCTGCAGCTTGATAGGGAGTGTAGCAACTGCTATGGGCTCACGCCCATTAAAACCTATGTACAACTATAACTCCTATATATAATGGGCCTCATGGAGTGGCTGTTATGGTGTTATGGGTTCGTGTCCATTAAAACCTGCAACTCCTATGAATAATGGACCTCATGCCCATTAGAACCTGCTGTAACATCTATTGTTACTCCTTTGTAATGGTTGTAATTCTTTTGCATGTTGACCTTCTCATAGTGTAATGCACAGGAATATATGTATCTATAGGGAACATTGCCCTTTGATTTGTGGATTTTGAAAACATATGTATTTACTTGTGCTTGAATATTACTCTCTATCTCTCTCTCTTCTCTCTTAATTGTAACGTAGACAATTACGACGAAGGGCTGAAAGAGGGCATTGCTACCACCACTCCAGAAATCTGTCAACTTAGGGCCTCTTTGGTCGAAAGAGAGCGTGGGAGCATAGAAGTGGAAGGGATTCTGAGAAGGAAAGGACAAAGAAAGGGATAGCAAAAGAGAGGATGGGATGAAAGCACAAGAAGAAAGAAAAAGAGGGAGAGAAAAGCACAGGGAGAGAGAGAAAGAGGAAGAGAAAAGCGGGCTGCAGGCTAGAAATGATGGGGAAGTGATGAAATATGGGGTAGAAGAGAGGAAAGGGAACTAGGGGAGGAGAAACAATGAATAGAAATAGGGTTGCTAGGAGAGGAGAATGAAAGTGGGGACTTTTGGAGGTGAATAGGGTCTCATTTGAGTGTAGCTTACATTATGGGAATGTTGGGCCAACTAGATGCTCCCCTAAGGGCCTGTCAAGGAGTCAAGAGCTACAGATGGGTGTAGGAGGAGCCAGGGTTGGAGAGATATTTGAAACATTATCGCAAAAGGTGGTCCGTATAAATTGAAGATGACGAAGGAGCCTTCATTGATTATCTCATGTAGTTTGGAGGTGGGTGCTTGGGGAAAGAGCAGGGTGAAGTAGAGAAATGACACCTGTATGCACACCGTATAAGAAGCACATACAGAGCCTATCTGTGGAAGGAGACTGTTAAGGTCAAAAACTTGAAGTGTCAAGTTTTACCCCTTTTTTTTTTTTTTATAATTTTTTTATGCTTTTCTTCTGCTTCCCCTTTTTTCCTACTATTGTTTCTGTTTTTTTTTTTTGTTTTTGAGAGACAAAGAGGTGTTGTGAGGAGGACAAGACCCAACTTCTCTTGGTATACATGAGGAGAAAGGGGAATGATGATAGGGGTGGCCACTGAAAGAAATCATGAAGAAAAGAGGAGTGCCAAAGCTTTGGTTATAGGGTCAAAAGATGGAGGGATTAGAGGAGAATACGAGAAGGAGAGGGAATAGGTTCAGAATATTCCGAGGATGAAGAATGCTGCTAGTTGGGGAGAAAGAAAGGGAGGGGTAGGTGTGAGCCAAAGCCCACAGACAGGATAGTCAAAGAGGACAGAGGAAGCGAGAGTTAGAGTTGGTGAAGTACTATACCGCCAGCTCCTTGCTTAGCGAGGTTGTCGGCTACTGTGTTGGACCCTCTAGGGATTCGGTTGAAGAGCACTACCCTGTTCCCACATAGTGAGAAAATAAGGTCAAAGATATGAGCAAGTTTCCATGGGGGTCGAGCTTTCTCTGATGCCCAAAGGATGACATTATGAGTATCTCCTTCCACAAACAGGGTGTTACTATTTGGTGGATGGGGATGACCCCGCTTATGCCCCTATGGAATTGCTATGGATTCTGCCCAGGTCGAGTCTTGGTGGTCCAAGAAACCAGAAGTTCACAATAAGCCTCTCTTTGTTTGCGGAGGGGGTGCCTAAATAGACCTAATTCTCTGGGGTCTAGTGGATAGAGGCCAGACATTACTCCAATTACTAAGGAATGTAGTAATGCCTAGGTTGTTAAAAGCAGGTGGTTTTTTTGAGCCCAAAACCGAGAGCAACTTTAACTTGCTCAAAGAGAGGATGCTAATGATGTTGCACGCTTTTGAAAATGTGAGCTTGTAGTTCCTCCAAATGCTCCACAACAAAGCTAAAGCTGCAGTCACCCAAAGGTGAGGACCATTTTTTGGGAAAAGGAGGAAAGCGGAAAGATGTAAGGAACTGAGTTATAGGCCTAGGAGCAACCCATTGGATCTAAAGAAGCTGAAGAAGACCAAAGAGAAGAGGCGAAGGGGCATTGAAGGAAGAGGTGGTCGGAGGACCCCTCTTCCTGCTGTCAGACAACCACACCGATTGGGTAGGTGAAGGCCTCTCTTCTTGAGTTGGTTGACTTATAGTTACCCGAATCACCCACTAGGGTAGTGATTCCGTTTCGGAATCTTCATTCCGCGTTTCCCAGGACGAAACTTGATTCTGAAAGAAAGGAATCACGTTTTCAAGTTTATCGAAATGCGATTCAATTTAGTTTACGAATCTCGGTTCCTGGAAACTTGGAATCAAGATTCCATATCGCAGACTTTGTGATTCTTAGCTGCACAACAATGCGATTATGCTAGTGAGAAACGTTGATTCCAAATTTTTAGGAATTGTGAATCCTTATTATTTGAAATCAAGATTCTATATCGTAGACATCGTGATTCTCAGCAACGCAACAATGCGATTCTACTTGTGTGATATGTTGATTTTAAATTTTTAGGAATTGCGAATCTGAAATTGTTGTACACGGCATTAAAATTAAAGTTTTAAATCTGGGGAATATGTGAAATTTTTTGTTGTCTTGTTTTCTAATTTCTATCCTTGTATTCAAATTCCATTTTACTTTTTAACAACTCTTACCAAGTATAACTATTATTAAAAAAATTTGTTACTTCAAATTTAATAATTTTTGGTAAATGATGTGGGTACTAATGTAATATTATTTAATATATGATGGTTACCAAGATATGCTACCATATGAGCGAAGTGCCCTATGGTATTTTAGGTTAAATTAATCATTAAATATTAGAAATTGACTTAAAATTGAATAATTCAATTTTCAAAAGTCAAAACTACATCTAACAAAGAAGAATTTCTATGTCATCTACTTATTTTATAAATCAAGGAAAGGAGATAGAGGGAGCTCGCCCATGTTCTCACTAGTTGTATGTCGTAGACCAGCTCCAGGCCTTCTAAGCAAAGGGTTGTTGGTACACTGAGTCCGTTGTATGAGATTGTCGACAAAGAAGTCATAAAGGTTGACATTGGTAATTGAACTAAATATATACAGACCAAAATTCAATCTTGTAATAGTTGATAAAATTTAAGTATTTTTTGAATACTTCTCTCATATACCGGAGGGGATTGGTGTGCAACTCCAGTATGGGGAGAATCTTGATTCCTGAATGGTGAGAATCTTGATTCCAAGTTGATGGGGACAACGATTCTAGAATTTTAGGAATCACGATTCTATATTTTTAGGAATCACGATTCCAATCTCATCAGATTGCGATTCCAGAATTCACTGAACTATGTGGAGTCAGGTGCGATTCCATATAGGTATGAAACTCGCTTCCAACATGAAGGGACATCGATTCTTACAAATAGGAAACACGACTCCTATTTTATTCTATTTTATTTGATTGCGATTCCGATATAGTGCAAATCACAATTCGTAATTCCGAATCGTACAGACAACGATTCCAAGTGGCCAGCCATTATTTAATCTCTCCACCACTGAATCATAAAGGTGTTCTTTGGGCTTTCCAATATAGAGAGGCAAGCCTAAGTGCTTGGAAGGGGAGGATTTTATGCCACAGCGCAAATGGTGGGCCATAGACTGGACCTCCTCTTCCCCCATTCTAATTCCTTGCATCTTAGTCTTGGACATGTTCACCTTCATACCCATCTCAAAACATTTGAGGAAGAACTAAATATTACCTAAATGGGCAGGGCAGGCAGGCTTCACTAAAGATAATAGTGTCGTCTACGTAGAGAAGCTGCGAAATTTGGGGAAAAATGTTGGAAGAGGTCGGAGCCACCAAGGAGACCAAGCCAATAAAGCATAGATAAGGAATTTGCTAAAAGTTCACCCATAATAGCGAAAAGGAAAGAGAGAGGGCTTCAACTTGTCTAAGACCCTTGGAGCCTGAGAAGAAAACTATAGGAATACCATTGATAAGGATAGAGAAAGTGGGATTAGAGACATGACTTTGATCCAAGTTCTCCATTTCAATAAAGCCTAGACAAGGAATTTGAGAAAAGTTTACCCATAATAGCGGAAAGGAAAGAGCGAGTCGGTCAACTTGTCTATGACCCTTGGAGCATGAGAAAAAATCTACAGGAAAACCATTGATAAGGATAGAGCAAGTGAAATTAGAGACAACCTTTGATCCATGTTCTCCATTTCTCACGGAAGCCCCATGGATTTTGTCGAGGATTGCCCAATCTATGTGGTCGTAGCCTTTTTCCCATTCCAACTTGATGATAGGCCCCTCGATTTGGTTATTTATATGGAGTGGATGGCCTCACGCATAGTGAGAGCATCATCAAGAATCTGTCTATTGGTAAGGCTAATTGAGCATTGGAGATGACCTTGCCTAGAGCAACTTTAATCTGGCCACTAAAACCTCAGAGAGAAATTTATATGCAAAATTCATTAGGCTAAGATGCTTCCAACATCACATCGTTAAAGTAGGCAAGAAGAGGTTCGACTCTGAGGAGCTGGAGTTTTTTGGAAGGTCTGAATCCTTCAACATTGAATCTCACCCTCATCAAATCTCGATCTGATTTTTTTGGAATTGTAATACCATAAAATCAAATACTAATGTTCTAGGTGCATAAATTTGTGACTTATGAATTGATTCAAATCTTATGGATTTTGATTGAGTTATTTGGATATGGACTGGAGACGATTGTCTCCCATAGTTTATATGTGCACATAACAATAATCTGATGAACTTGCAATTTTTCCCTTAACACTATGGGACAATGTGAACGTAAGCAAAATAGAAAACAAAAAAATTAAATAAAAAAATCAGGCAACATGGTGTCCAAGATCATGAAGGCTTGATACTTCTTAAAGGTAATCGAAATAGAGATTTAGGTTTGATATGGATCACATTTCTAATAGTGCTAGGACTGACTCGGATAACATTTCCTATAGTTCTAGGATTGGCTGCCTTTTTTTTAAAATATAATTGGTAAAGAGTTTTATGTTCAAACAGGGCTAGAACACAGACAACACCATCACGCATACAAAATCCTAATTTGAACTATAGTAATGAAATTAAAATCACATGAAAGTACTTGAGATAATATTTGTATCTTTTGTACACAATTTCCCTAGTGGACTATGAGTGTCTATTAGTTGACCTTACTTCTAATACTGTCTGAGGTTCAATAGTCAGTACTTTGACTTCATATCTACGTAACTTTGTCATGTCTTAGAAACCTCTGATCTCGATTGCTTGATGAGGTTCTAAGTTCTAAAGGCACGAGATGTCATTGATGTGTTGATTCTAAAGAGGTTGAAACTCAACCCTATAGAGTTACAAAGCTCGATTGCTATGTGGATCAAAACTTGATTCCAAACTGATAACTCCAAACTGGTATGAGTTTCGATTTCAATACGTCAAAAACTCGATTCCAAAGATGTCGGAATCGTGCTTCCATATATGATGTATCTCGATTACGTATGGGTCGATTCCAAATAGGTTGGAAACTCGATTCCAGAGCAATTAGAATCTCGATTCCATATATGTACAGATCTCGATTTCATTTGCGTTGAAACTCGATTCCTATAAATTAGGAATCCTCTTTCCCACAATTCCCCTTATATAGACGTCGATTCCGAAAACAAGAATCTTCTAGCCAGTTGTGATTTCGCGATTCAGATTCCTAAAACCATTTGGCATCTCTTGTGTTTCCAAAAACTAACATAATGGTTTTATGGTTAGAGGTGGTTTTAGGGTGCGCCATGGAGTAAGTACGAGGGAAGGTGGATTCCCACACTGTAGAGACTAGAAATCTGTCTAATTTGGTGAGAAGGGGACACAAAGCTTGGTTGGACCAAGTGAACTGGGCACCATTTCGAGGGATGTCTATTAAAGTCTACAAACGTGGAAAAGGCTCTCATACTAGATGTTATCCTACCCCTTGTGTTCTTCTCGTACCCATCTGATAACATTGGAATCCCCTCCTAGAAACCACAGGATGGCAGGGTTGGGGGCCTTTGATTCCACCTTTGGCCAGGGGGATTGCCTACTTTTACGGCAGTTACAACCATAAACCAGGGAGGCTTTCCAATGGAAGCCATTGGAAATCCTCTGAAAGACCAGGTTGACTGAGAAGTCTCTTAACAGGAGGAAAGAAGCAACAAATCAGTGTGCTTCCACATGACCCAGGTACTTCTGGAGGCCCCACTTGACTTCTTAGCCATCGAAGTCCAATGTTTCCTACCCCAATGTCCATAATATGGGAAAGTTCAGGAGTAGGCATTTTGGTTTCAACTTTCAAGCAAGGCCAAGACCTCAGGATTATGGGTTTGAGAAGAGAACGGATAACACTCCTTTTGTCATGGCTTCCCTAGCCCCTAATGTTCCAACAAAGGATCTTTATTTGGGAGAATTTGGAGGGTGGACTTCTCTGTGCCTCGACCGCCGCCCAGGCAGACTAGTACCTAGACCTTGTTGAGGCAAGAAAGGAAACGAGCTGCGGAGGTTCTAGGGAGAGACTGTAATTGATCTCAGAGTGAGGATGACTAGCTCTCTAGTACCCTTAGAGAACCTGGGTTTACGGTCTTACCTTAGAAGCTCCCGCATTATTGTGGAGGACGTCCAACAGGTCTGAGATGTACCTGCCATTGATGAAACCCATATTTGCCTAGCATGGTGTCCATATTGGGCTTTCCTCTAAGCTAACCTTGAGGTATCAGAGGGAAGGAATCTGCCTGGTTCTGAGAGGGCAGTTGGGGAGTGAAGTAGAATAGAGGAGGGAGGGAGGCAAGATTCTGCATCTGGTGATGTGTATTGATGGAAAACGTCACGTCACGAGGGATGGGGACAAGGGTGTCCATGTTCTTGAGGGGTCCAGTAGATCAAGAGTGCAAGAAGTGTAGTAGCAAAAGTGGAGTTTGAGGAAGCAGGTGAGACAACATTCGAGAAGACGAAGAGGGGGAGTTCCTAGGGTGCTATTTGATGCAGGTGAGTACGAGGATTAACTGGGCATATTGGACATACAGGGGGTGGACGGAGGCAAGAGCTTGGCGAGTGTGGGGAACTTGGGCTAAGCTAGTGGTGAGGGAGGTAAGGATGGATTATCTACCTAGGGGCAAAGAGGAATTTGGGCAAGGATAAGTAGCTGTTTCTGCCCTCGTGGCATTTTGTTATGTGTTGAATGTTCTGTGCTCTGCAACTTAGAGGAGAGGTCAGAAGGTGGTAGTGAGGGATAGTTAAGAGGAGAGGGATGAGAGAGAGGCGAAGGCTTTAAGGACCTGTACTGAGCCGGTTTTAAAGTTATTCCTTCCATGACAGCAGCATGATCCAAATTGTTCTCGAGGTCCTCTAAAACTGTTGTTGAACTCCATTCAGGTATTCAAAAGCACACTTTTTATTTTATTTTATTTCCTTTTTGTTTTCACTATTATCCACTCTTCTCTCTTCCGTTGAGTAAGTATCATCGAACTTCGTTTTCAGTTGCTATTATCTCTTTTGCAACTGTTTTGCTCTCTAAAATTGTGATTCTGAGTTTTGCAAGTCCTGACCGTACCTGCATTTTTCTGTATTTTCTTTTTTGCTAATAATGAAAGCTCTATTGCTGCCTACCCATTATGAGGGCTACCTCACGTCCAACAACATGGATCCTCACTTTATCTATCCTCTCTCTACAATCCAAAACCAACTCTTTTTTTCTCTCTCCTCTTTTCCAAACCAAAACCTAATCCACTTTCTCTCACCTCTCTACCAACCAAAACCCCACTATTCTCTTTCCTCTCTCTACCGCCCAATATTCAAACACCCTACTCTCCAAAACTCTGTTTCACCCGCTTTCTCTCGGAAAACCTACTCTGTTTTAAACTGCATTCTCACGGCGAATTCCCCCATTTAAAGGATACGACACATTCTTTAATACTCAATTCTCCATTATAAAACCCATTTAACCCAATCGTTTTGATCTTTAGTGCCCATAATCCCCTAATACAAGGAACATGCATGAGAATTGTTTCTTCCAGATGATTTAAACAGTAGAAATGCATCTTCCATGTTGCATCTAGATGCCATCCAAAAAACAGAAACCATAGTTGTTGGGATTAGGACGGGGATAGGGATTGGGAGCGGGATCGAGAGTGTTGGATCGTGATAAGCTAGAACCTCCCTATGGTTGGGACCACTATCCTTACACCCTAAACTTTAGGGATCTTGACCCAACATGTTGGGTTGTGGGATCGCATGATAAATTCTAAAGGTGCAAGACCCATCTAGTAAAAGTATCTCTTTTCTCTTTGAAATATATAAAGAACATGTTTTTGCAACATAATTATTTCTTGGACACGGTATTTCAGAGGCTTGGGACTCATATGTAGATATGCATCCCCTCTTCAAGATCCATTTTTGAGATGAATTTTGGACTTAATTTTTTAGTTATGTATTATCTCTAACATGTTCTATAGGACGATTGTAAGACCAGCCATACTTTATTAGCGGAAGGTTGGGGCGGTCAATACACAACATATACATAAGATGAGCGTAGCTGAGATGAGGGTGTTGAGATGGATGAGTGGCAAGACAAGAAATGATCGACTTCAGAATGAATGCATACGAGAGAACTTAAATGTGGCTTCAATAGGCGATAAGAAGAGAGAAAGTAGACTTAGTCGGCTGACCATATGTAGAGTAGACCTAATACAACACTGGTTAGGAGGTGATTTAGTTCAAATGGAAGGCTCTAAAAAGACATGGATGGAAGTAGTAAGATAAAATATGGTAACTTTTGGTCTTATTAAGGGCATGACCCTTAACAGAGAAGAATGGACGAACATGATTCATGTAGCCGACCCCAAGTAATTCTGATAAGGCTTGAATGATGATGATGATGATGACAAATCTCTAACATGGAGATCATGAACGTGTAAAAATAAATAAATTTTAAAACTAAAAATGATAATGTTTGAAAGAATTTGATTTTGCCTTGCCCCTTTTTGGAGAGACCACAACTCTACCTCTATCTTTAAGATGGATGTGTGATGTCATGGGGGAGGCAAATGTAGCTATGCGTCCCTTGATGCATCCACTTTTCCTTATTTCTTCTTTTATTGGATATGAATTAGGTCTTTTTTCTTACAAAGATCGATCTAAAATGAGTGCGATCTATATCCACCAATCCATATGGGATTGGGATCGTGTTCCCCCCATACGGGAGCAAGATCCACTCAAGATCTAGCTCCAGGAGCATGGCATCACCGGGACTGCCACCAACTTAGGAGATCCCGGTAACTATGACTAAACCTCATTTTTTAGGAAATACGTTTTACACGAAATATATTTCATGGGAAATAGATTTTCAAGACAATTTTTTTTCCAGGAATGCAAACGGGCTTGCTCTAGAAGCCCCCGCTTCAAAAACTCTAGCACTTCCGTGATTGATTACAGAAGTACGTTACCATTTCGGAAGCTTTCGCTTCCTGCGGCTTCCAATATAGTGTTAAAAAGTAGGAAGATGTGGCTTCCAAAGATGCATCCCCCAAGATCAAACTCATCCTAAGGTTTATCATCAAGCAAGGAGATTCATGGTTTCAAGATGAGCGAAAATGCAGTTGTAGGTGATCTTTCCCTTTACTCATAAACATGAAACGTACCTCACAACCATTTGAGAAAAATTACAACCAGGGTGATTTTTGAGAAAAATTACAACCAGCGTAACTTATGTTGATCGGTTCAGGAAGAGCAAATATGCAGTTATTGTTTGTCAATTTGTTTCCTTGAACAATTCTAAATAAGAAAGTAGTCCGCCATTGATGACAAACGTCAAGTCAAAATTACTCTTTTTATCGTAACTTATGCTCAGGCCTGCATTCTGTCCTGTAATACTTAGTGGGCTCATTTGTTGTAAACCTATTTTTGTGCTTGTCCAATTATGTATTGTGACTTTCTATCATCTTACAACCGCTCAGGAATCTATACTTTGGATAAAAGGATCCATATTAGAAGGCTGATATTGCAACAATCACCTCGTGTTAAGTTCAATTCTTTGCACCATAAGATGGCTTGTACTTCCTAGAGATTTATGTTTTTATTAAATTGCTTTGACTATGTTTGCTTTATCAATCCAAAAGAAACTTTCTATAGTTGATCTAATTTTCATTATAATGGAAAAATAACTTCAGCAATTACAAGGGGCTCAAAATCCATCGTTTCACTTCTTTTTCGATCTCATTTGGATGCATTTTGTTTAATTATACTTTACTTTTGCTTTTCATTTTTTTTGGGATTTAGTTTCTTTTAGATTTTTTTTAACCCTTTTTAGCCCGGTTGGGACATGCCCTGTTACCCAGAATAGTTCTAGCTTACTCGGACCCGGTCCATGGCCGGTTCGTGCAATCGAACACTGCCTGTGAGTGTGCACGCGCACACATGCAAATGTTCTAGCTTGATGCTGGACATGTTACAGTTTAGTAGATGGAACATGTTGGGCTTATCTTAATCCTGGAGAGTTTCTTTATGCCACTTGTACTATCTTTCTTGTGTATTTGTGTCCTTCCTTTGTTCTTCCTTTCGTTTTACCATTTCTGTGTAGTATTGGCATTATCATGGTTTCATATTTTCGATGTGCAGTGTGATTTGATGATTCAAGGAATGAGATTGAATAATTAGAAATGCTTCATCCTTATGGTACTAAGGAGATCCAAGTGAAGACAATTTGACGAAATGGTTGACAAGGAATGTCGTGAAAATGGTGTTTGAGAATAAACTGCAACATCGTAACCCTCATAAAATCTCTGCATATGGTTGCCTTGTAGACCCAGCATTGTGTGCATTGAGAGAGAGAGAGATATGGTTAGTCATTTTTTGAGAAGGTTAATCAGGTGTTTGATATCCTTCTAAACAAGTGTTTGTGACTCTCTCTCAGGAATAAACTGGTGTTTTTCGGCTAGCTTTGAGGTGTGGCTTTGGCCCTGCCCTTACAAAGTACTTTTATCTTGTTGTATCCTTTTCTTGTGGGTTGTTTGCTGGCTTTTTATATATTTTCCCAATAATATATTGATATTCCTGAGAGAAACGTTGTTGATATGGATTTCAAAAAAAGAAAAGAAAAGAAGTGGTTGATATATTTTCTGTAATATATTGACAATGGCTAGAGAGAAAAGTTCTCAAATATGTTATTGGAAAATATATGAAAGATATTTATATTTATGTCTATAGCATAGTTGGTCAATCCAGTGGGTTAACCAAGGATTGGCCCAATTCCACACTTTAAATTAACCGCACCAAAAAATATAAAAAATAATTTGAAAAATAAGTTGATCGAAATACCTTTAAAATATTTAGAGGTAATAAGGTAGATTTATTTATTTATTTTTGAATCCTAACATTTGCATGGATCTAGAGCACACTTGGAAAATTTCATTTAATATCTTACATGCGTGAGAATTAAAATAAGAAAAAAGGTTTATATAAGGTTGCAACCTTAAAATGTAGAATTAAGGTGCACTTTAAATCCACCATAGAACCACCATAGAAGGTTGTTTTGATGTTGGAAAACCTTTTAATTGATCATCTCGATTTTGGGACGTATGAATATAAATCGAGATGTATGAATATGAAAAGAAAAAAAGATTTTGATTCCTAAAAATAGAGTATCTCGCAACAAATTATTTAGACAGTTTATGTTCAAGATTTTCAAGTGTTTGTGGATATACTTTGAATCATTTTTGGAGTTTAAGATTTTATATTGGAGATGAAAATAGGTTTTCAAGCCATCTAAAGAATTTTTGACACCAAAATTGTATTTATAACAAAATTTAGAGATGCACCTTAATTTGATTGTTTAAGGTTGCAACCTTATACAAACTACACCTTTAAAATAAATATAAAATGCAATTGTCGTTTTTAAACTCACTAGTGTCTTTGAAAGGGGTTTTTGTATAGGCTAGAGATTTTTGGGCTCACTCTTCAAGGCTGATTTTAGAGGGACGCACCATTTTGGGCCCCATGGTTTCTCATTTTTCGGATCGTGGACTCAGCTTGCCATGGCTTGAATGTGCTTACTTGTGGACATGAGCTCACGTTGGTTAATAAAAAATAAAGTGAACTCAGAAAAAAAAAAAAAAAATGGTTATGGTCCATCTTGAGTAAATTTGTTAACTGGGGATTTCACATGGTTGGTATTGGGAGGCGCGACCATACAGACTAGACTCCCATGTTTTATTGCACTGATCCATATGCGGCGGCTCTACAAACTCGTGGTGCCTGTTGGTACTTTGGGCCAAAACTATCTATAGACAACTGATTTAAAGAAAGGAGTCCCTGTGTGCTTGTTATGCCTCTTAAAAGACTGATTGTTGAAATTGTGTGGATTTGGTGCTAATTTGGGCTTTAATGTAGCAGGAGCATTGAGCTTAAGTGGGCATGACGGCTGTACTTGGCTACTAAAAGAGATAAATGATCATCCTATTCGCTTCAGATAATCCTTTTTAGAAAGAACCCCATGTTGTAAGTTCTTATCGGGAATTAATTCTGCTTCGGGCTCATCTTCGGTGCTCCAGTTCTGGTGAGACTCTTGGACAAGGAGAACTGCGAGGTTTGGTTGCCTCAAGGCATGTTGCGGTTTCTAGGCTGAGGCCACGACCTTACCTATCACTTATGTTGTTTCATTTCTATGGCTGGGAGTTTGATGCGAATGATCCCCATGGGTGCAGTGCTAGCTAGGATCTGATGAGATTGGCTCTCATGGGTACTATGTCGGCTGGGGGTTTAATTTGTGGACCTAGACCTTTGAACTTGATCTAGGTTGCTATAGCTTGAAAGTCGGTGACTTGAATTTGATGATTGACTAGGGTTCTAGCAAGTGACATATTGTTCGGGTAGTTTGATCGTATTTGACTACCGGTGTTAATCCGGTTGGGATTAGTTGGACAGAGCTTGTTTGAAGGATGGACCTCAGCTCGACCAGATTGAGCGAGTTGGTTTCCTACTAGTTCCTGAAGTAGTGCCCCTGGTCTCATCCCTTGACTATTGAGTGTGCTGCGGACCATGCTGACGTGGTGATCCACGGTTCCTAAGTGGTACCCTAAGGGGGTGCTAACCCTAAGACCATAGTATTTTGCTATAATTCTATGTGGGTGAAAGTCTTAAGTCTTCCATGATGGTGTCATGTGCCTGAGGGGCATGGTATTCCCCAGACTGATGGCTTGGTGTACCAGACCTTGACACAGGGATGAAGCTACAGACTCAATGTATGAGCCCAACCACATCCGAGTTTGGTCATGGGACATCAAGTTTGACCTAAATTAACCTGGTCTAGTATAGTATAAGCACCAACCACGAAAAGTGTTTCAATAAAGTTTCCCAAAGTTCTATAGATCAAGATTGATAGGCGGGATTCCTGGCTAATGAAAGCACTAAAATGTGGCTTAGGTCTAGATACATCCACATATGTTCGAGCTTACCACCTAAGGGTGAGCTTTGGTCCTACAATTGTGGGGTGCTCTTAAGGTAAACAATTGTGGAGGGATGCTCACCTTAAGGCTACAAAACTCCCAACTGTTCGGAGAGCTAAGAACCCCTCACGTTTTTAATGTCGGTTTCAGGGGTTTTCAAAAACTTGATATAGTTTTTTGAATACATCAGCAGGTGTGAGCAAGAGTTGCGGAACAGAGCACTCAGGTGAGCCGGTGCAAATATGTGGCAAGCACGCCTAAGAATAAAGCAAGTAAATTTTCTAGATGACTAAAATGTTACAATTAAGGTAGGCAATAAATAAATAATAAAGGAAAATCATACATTCTATCTTTTTCTATACGCAAAGATTAATTTATGGATGAGAAAAGAAAGCAGGAAAATTCTAAAAATGAGTAGGAACATGAATGTGGGATTTGGGAGGAGTTTGTGGGCCAATTGGAGTGAAGTTCGGGGGTAGTTTTGACCGAAATTCAGACAACCCAAAGCTCATAGGCCCCATGGTGGGCACTGGACTATTTATACATGATTTTGAGACTGACCAGACCAATTTAAAGTTTGATCTGTTTGTGACTGTGTCCAAACTTATATTTTACAAGTCATAAGCGGTGGTCTGTCAAATTCAGAGCTATGAAGAAATCAGTTTGAAAAGATCTATTCATCACAAATCTGCAGATGAGCCGGCTTAGGTTTGTGTAAAATATGAGACAAAAGTGGAAAAAAGAAAACGTAAATAAGAAATATTCTAAAGAAGATAAAGATGAATAATAAAGCAATAATTAACAAAATGAAATAAAAGGAAGAAAGGATCTGATGCTGGGCCTTCAGGCTCGACACTATAGTTGGGCCCTGACAAGAGGGTGAAGATTGAGTCTCCACTGCTTAATCTTCAAGATTGCAGCTCTAAAAGAATGATTATACTATGGCGGCGTGGCTTTGTTTTGACTTAAAAGGCTCGTTTTTATGTTTGAATTTTGTTGAATTAGGGTCTTGGATCTAGGGTTTCAGTAGCCTAAGTCTAGGTTTTAGGGTTTTTGATTTGGAATCAGGATTAGAGTTTGGATATTAGGGTTTTGTGCAATGGATTTATCAGAAGAGCAGGAAAAAGGTCTGTTCATAGGCAAAAATTACCTAAATAGGAACTTGGAAGTTCATAACCAATTCGGGGTTGCCATGTGTCAGCGATATGTAACTAAGCCCTTTGTTTCCATGTCACTGATAACTATTTGACTCAAGCTGACGCAAGTTTTTTGGGATTTTCCCTATTGATATATTTTCTTGCAGATTTTGTTTGAAAATTCTCAATTTGACTGTTCCTGGAATATATTCTCTCTAATTTGAACTGGGACCTACCTATTTTGGATGATTTGGTTTTTAACTTAGGATATTTGGGATCTATGATGTATTTAGTGAATAGTTTATGTTAGATTATGGTATGTTATGGACTATGGTTTAGTGCATCCTATAGTCTACTAGGACAGTGTGCTCTAGGTTTGTAGGACTCGGAGATAAAATTAAACTTGAAAGGGGTGTCTACACTACTGCTTACCTGAATCTTAAGAGCATAAATAGTAGAAGGATCCCATTGAGATCTATGTTAACTTCAGGGGATTAGAGAAGATGTTGGTCATCTAAAAATCCTAAAGAGAAGAGGGATCACAATATTACTCTTTTTGAGGTTTTTTTGGTGTGGGGTAAAGCACTTATAACAGTATTCACGATATTATGCTTTCTACTGGAAACACACGTTATTCTATGTATTATGCCGATGTCAAGCACATTCTTGATTGGATAAACTTAAAAAATTTTCTAGAACCCACTCAATCACCGTCTTCGAAGACATGCTGCATGAAGAGGTGGAACGTTATGTAGATGACTTGGTGGTGAAATCGAGTGAAAGGAGCGCTCACATTCAGAATCTTGAGCGAGTCTTGGAGCGATTTTGTCTTCACCAACGTGAACCCCCCTAAAGTGTGCCTTCGGTGTTTGGTTAGGAAAATTCTTGGGGTTCATTGTCAGTTCTCGAGGCTTGGAGATAGAACCTATCAAAATCAAGGCCACCTAAGAGATGCCATCCCCAAGGAATCTTCAAGAGCTCAGATCTCTCCAAGGCAAGTTGACATACATTCAAAGATTCATCTCTCCAAGGCAAGTTGACATACATTCAAAGAAAGACGTGTCATTTGAGTGGGACGAGACATATCAATTGGTCTTTGAAGACATCAAGACCTCCTGTGCTCTTAGCTCCAATTCCAGGGAAGCCCCTCATTCTTTATGTGACTACTCTAGATGAGTCACTTGGTGCCCTTCTCGCACAAAACAATGAAAAGGGAAAGGAGACAACCTTGTATTATTTCAGTCGAAGAATGCAAGGGGCCAGGGAGAATTACTCCCCGATTGAGAAGATGTGCTTATCCTTGATCTTCGCCGTCCAAACCTCTGACACTATCTCTTGGCACATGAAGTTCGGCTCATTTCACGAGCTGACCCCATTAAGTCTCACATATCGCGCCCCTGTCTTTTGGGCCGCCATGCGAACTGGTCATTACTCCTCATGGAGTTCGACATCACTTACGTGCCTCAAAAAGCTGTCAAAGGACAAGCACTAGCAGATTTCTTAGCTGCGCATCCTCTTCCGGCAAGCTCTCCCTTGTCTAATGACCTCCCCGATGAAGAAGTCTTCTACACGGAAGCACCATATGATTGGAAGATGTACTTTGATAGGGCCTTTCAGTCAGAACGAGGTAGCACAATGGTAGTATTCTCTACCCCTTGAAATGGTCTTGTTCCCTTATCCTTTTCCCTTACAGAGGTCGATTCTATAGTTACTCGAATTGCCTATAAGGGTAGCAATTCCATTTAGGAATCTCGATTCGGTGTTTTCCTGAGCGAAAGTCGATTCTAAAAGAAAGGAATCACATTTCCATTTTTTACAAAATGCGATTCCACCTAGTTTAGGAATCTTGATTCTTGGATTGCCGAAATCAAGATTCCATATCGAGGACTTTATGATTCTTAGCTACACAAGAATACGATTTTGCTTGTGAGAAATGTTAATTCCAATTTTTTTGGAATTGTGAATCCATGTTGTTTGGAATCAAGTTTCTATATCGCAGACATCGTGATTCTTTTCTACACAACAATGAGATTCTACTAATGCTAAACGTTGATTCAAAGTATTAAGGAATTGTGAATCCATGTTGTAAGGAAGCAATGTAAGTATTCAATGCGTACTCAATCATGAGTAAGCGCGACATGTATGAGAGCGTGAGAGAATTTGAAGTTGTGCACATGGCAATAAAATCAAAATTTAAAATATGAGTAATATGTGAGCATAGGGAGAGCAGAAACCCTTCAATGTGTGCTCAATCATGAATGAGCGCGATATGTATGAGAGTGTCAGAGAATTTGAAGTTGTTGCGCACGACAATAAAATCAAATTTAAAATATAAGTAATATTTTTAATTGTTTATTTTCTTATATACTAATTTCCATCCTTCATTCTATATTACGTTTTTAAGAACTCGTATCAAGAATAAATAATACTAAAAAAATATGTTACTTCTAATTTAATAATATTTGGTAAATGTTGTGGGTACTAAACTACTTATGTAATAATGTTTAATACATGATTGACATTGTCATTTCTTCAAGTTGAATAAGAGGATAAAAATGCTTTTCTTTAAGCAAAATAAGAAGATAATAAGGATATGAGCGAAGTGCCCTATGTGGCGTTTTAGGTTAAATTAATCATTAATCATTAAATATCAGAGAAATTGACTAAAAATTGAATAACTCAATTTTTAAAAGTCAAAAGACTCAAAACTACATTTAACAAAGAAGAATTACTATGTCATGTACTTATTTTATAATTCAAGGAAAGTAGATAAAGGCAGCTTGTCATTGTTCTCACTCCTTGTATGTCGTAGACTAGCACTAGACCTTATAGGCAGAATAGGGTTATCGGTAGACCGAGTCCATTGTATGAGATTATTATCATAAAAGTTGACATTAGTACTTGGAGTCTTGGATTGAGTATATACCGACCAAAATTTGATCTTGTAGTAATGGGTACATTTATATATTTTCTGAATACTTCTCTCATACACCTGAGGGAATTGATTCGCAATTCTAGTAAGGTGAGAATCTCGATTCCAATATGGGGAGAATCATGATTCTAGAATGTTGAGAATGTTGATTCCAAGTTGATGGGGACAACGATTCTAGAATTTTAAGAATCACAATTCCTTATTTTTAGAAATCATGATTCCATATTTTTACGAATCATGATTCCAGCAACTACCGAAACAAGTGGGGTCATGTGTGATACCATATAGGTATGAAATACGATTCCAACATGAAGGGACATTGATTCTTGTAAATAGGAAGCAAGATTCCTAATTTTTGAATTGCGATTCCAAAATAGTGAGAATCATTTTTCTCAAATCTAAATTGTACAGACAACGATTCTTAGATTCCGAAAATTTTGCTACAAGCGATTCTGCGATTCCGATTTCAGAAACCATTCGGAGTCACAGACGTTTCTAACAATTATAGTCGATTCCCATAATGAGGCCGAATATCAAGCTCTCATCATAGGCCTTGAAATTGCTTCTAACATGAACTTGGAATGCATAGCCATCTTTGGCAATTCTAAGTTTGTGAAACGACAACTTAAGGGAGTGTATGGTGCGAGAAAGGACCATCTCAAGGTCTACCATGACACCACCAAGTCAATGATGGTGCAAACTTAATGAGGTCTCCCTCGAGCACATCCCGCGAGGGCTGAATTCGCAGGCCGTGCTCTCGCCAAGCTTGGTGCAATCATAAATATTCCATTGAAAGAGTCTACACCAATATGGGTGGCCAGATGGAGATATATCGAGCTTGTTGATAAGCTTGACTATGATGATGAGCAGCATTTATTCCCAGAATGCTCGCCTTACCCATTCGGGGCATTACTTGCAGCTAAAGATTCCATAGAAGCCGCAAAGAATGCTAAACGACCTCCTATTTATGAGCTTGAAGAGAAGGAGCCAGAATCATCTGACCCCTTGTGTGTTGAAGTCGAGGAAGTAGGAGATTGGCGAGAACCCATATTTGACTTTCTCAAGCACAATCGTCTCCCTGATGACCGTGTCCAACGCAACAACATACGAAGGATGTCCATAAAGTATGTGTTGCTCGAAGACGATGTCTTATTTAGACACTCCTTTGATGAAATCCTCCTTAGATGCATTGATTTGAAAGAGACAAACCAGGTGCTCGAGGAAGTTCATGCTGGAATTTGAGACATGCATCAATCCGACCCCAAGCTTTATGATTAGATTTGAAGGTTGGGCTATTATTGGCCGTCTGTGGTCACGGATTCACTGGCCTATGCCAAGAGATGTCAAGTTTGTCAAATACATGCAAGCTTCATCCAGTAGGCTCCTGCCCCCCTCCATTTTACAGTGGCATCATGACCTTTCTCACAATGGGGCTTAGAAATTGTAGGGCCCATTGACCCACTTTCTGCCTCGGGGCATGTTTTCATCTTGCCTACCACAAACTATTTCTCTAAATGGGCCGAAGCGGTTCCTCTCAAGTAAGTCCCTGGAGTTACCATGGCTAACTTCATTCGTCACCACATTATCTACCGATTCGACGTCCCAGAACAGATCACTTTTGATAATGGTCCCCAATTTTGAAGCCACCACATGGACTGCTTGGTCAACCAGTTTGACTTTGAATGGAAATACTCTACCATGTACTATCCCCGGGCCAATAGTCTTGTTGAAACCGTCAACAAGTCCTTGTGTGATGCTCTGCAAAAGTCTATCTCCAAGAGTAAGAAGAATTGGTATGAAAAGCTTCATGAGGTCATTTGGATTTATCACACTACCATGCATGGTCCGATTGAAGCAACTCCATACTCCTTGGTCTATGGGAGTGAGACGATCTTACCCCTCGAAGTTCAGCTTCCCTCACTCAGAATAACCATGCATCACGACATGACCAAAGATCAACAAACAAAGCTTTGCTAGCAAGAACTGGATGCCCTTGATGACAAGAGGTTCAAAACCCAACAAAGTCTGGAAGTATATCGAGGCTGAATGCAACGAGTCTTCGACAAAGCCATCAACGTTCGTTCATTCACTCAAGGAGAGTTAGTCTTGGCAGTAAGACGGTCGATCATAACCCATGGTCGTCCCAAAGGTAAGGTCGAACCAAAATGGGAAGGGCCATTCGTGATTAAGAAAGTCTTCCCCAATGGAGCTTATATACTTGCTCATCCTAATGGAGATGAAGCCATGCTCCCAATCAATGGACGTCATTTGAAGAAGTATCGCTCGTAGGCCTAGGTCCAAGCCGCAAGACCTTAAACTGCATGACACCGGTTCAAGCTATATAACCCTAAACTGTGGCACAAGTCATTGTGGCATGACGTTAAACTGCGTGATGTACAGTCCCGGAGGCATGACCTTAAACACGTCCCCATTAGGTATTGGTTTACCTTAAAAAGCACCAATTTTACGGTCTCAAAAGGCACGACCTTAAACACGCCTTCATTTTGGGTCTTGGTGTATGACCTTAAAACACACTAAATGGTCTCGAAGGCATGACCTTAAACACGATGAATCCGAAGTTGCGGACCTCGCGCATGATGGACGGTCAGATTTGACATACGATGAATCCAAAGTTGCGGCAATTCTGGCCACCGAAATCCAAACTCTGGCTAAAGTTTCCCAATTTAGAAAATGGTTGTCCGGGCTCCTAATCGGGCCGTTCTTTTTGCAAATGATGGTGGCAATGTGTTTGACATGCTACAACGAAGAAATCGACAAAAAATACTGAGAAATGGGTTGAATCTTAAATCTAAGATTGCACGTTTACCCATGTTTTGTCACATCATGATCATGACTCCATAGTTTGATCCGTGGTTCGAAAAAGGGTATCAAAACGATCGTCTTCCCAAGCTGATCGAGAAAAGGATAGTCTTTTGATCGGATGAAGACCAAAAATACCTCGAACGGATCCCGAAAGATCGTGAAGATTTCATGACCCTTGCAGGGACCTGTTTGGAATTTCATGAATTGTAGGCGCATGGGCAAAATCGTCATTTTGCTCTTATTTTCTTAATTTTTTTTAATTCATTTAATTGTTAATTTCCATCAATTAAGTTAAGTTTTGATCATCCACCCATATTTTGGCTCCACTTCTATATAAGAACGTACCTTCTACATGAAAATGACCTCTTTTGATCAATAAAAAAATACCTTTTCCTTGAAGTTTTGGGTCACATCTTGGAGAGAGAGAGGGGAGAGAGAAAACTTTGACGGGTGCCCTTAGATAACTTTCTCTCTCGTCTCTCTTCTTGTCCTCTCTCTTTCCCTCTTGTCTTTCTCTCTTCTTTTTCTCTTTTCTTTCTCTCCCTTCTTCTTCTTTCTTTTCTCTCTCTTTCTTTGCTTATTTTCTTTCTTCTTCTTTCCTTTCTAATATCTTATTTTCTTCTTTCTTCTTTCTTCTTCTTCTCTTTCTCTCTCTTGTTCTTTCCTTTCCTTCTCTTTTCCTTTCCTTTTCTCTCTCTTCTTTTTCCTTTTTCTGTCGTGCACGATAGTGAATACTGTCGAGCACGAATTTCTCTCTCTTCTTATTTTTCTTTCCTTTCTCTCTCTTTCTTTCCTTCTTCTTCTTTCCTTTCTCTCTCTTTCTTTCTTTCTTCTTTCCTTTTTCTCTCTTCTTCTTTGCATTCTCTTTCTTCTTATTTCCTTTCTCTCTCTTCTTCTTTCCCTTCTCTTTCTTCTTCTTCCCTTTCTCTCTCTTCTTCTTTCCTTTCTCTCTATTCTCCTTTCCTTTCTCTCTCTTATCATTTCTTCTGTCGTGCACATCAATGAATACTATCGAGCACAACTTTCTCGCTCTTTCCTCTCAGTCTCGTACAACAGTGAGCACTGTCGGCGTGACCTCTCTCTTTTCTTTTCTCTCTGTCTTGTACGGTAGTGAACACTGCCGAGTATGACCTTCTCTCTCTCTTCTCTTTCCTCTCTGTCTTGCACGGTAGTGAATTCTGCCGAGCGCGACCCTCTCTTTCTTCTCTCTCCTTTTTGTCTCGCACGACAGTAAATGCTATCGAGCGCGACTCTCTCCTTTCCCTCTTCTTTCTATCTCGCATGGCAGTAAATGCTACTGAGTGTGACCTTCTCTTTCTTCTCCCTTCTTTATGATGCACACGACAGAGAACGCTACCGAGCGTGACCTTTCTTTTTTCCTTCTTTCTATCCTGTGCGACAGCACACACTGTCAGGCATGGTCTTTTTCTCTCTTTATGTTCTGTCTTGCACGGCAGGGCTTGTCGCCCCGCACAATTTCTCCTTTGCTCCCCTTCTTTTCTTTACTTGTTTGATCAGAGGGTGGGATGAGCTTTGTGCAGCCGTGTTAGTCTCGACACCGAGCAGCCTAGCCATCGTGTCGGTCTAGTTACCGTGCCCGTTTAACTGCCATGTCCGATCAGTCGTTGCACTAAACCAACCACCGTGGTAGTCCTGTCGTCGAGCAACCTAGCCGTCATGCTGGTATAGTTACCGTGCCCGTCTATCTGCCGCGTCAGACTAACTGCCGTGCAGGTCTTGCCATTGTGTCAGTCTAGCTGTCTGATCAAACTTCTTCACTCCTTTTCACCTTCTCTCATTTGCTTTCTTTTTTCTCTCTTGAAAGTAAACACTTTTTCTTTCTCATATCTGAAGAGCTGGATGACAAGCAGACTAGCCCTCAAATCATCCTTTCGTTCTTCTTTTCCTCTTTTCTATCTCACTCTGTAAAACATGTACTAAGAAGGAGATGCCAGAAGGCTGTTGAATTGACACGAACTCGATCATTTCATTTTTTGTTTTCCTTTTGAGTACACACGCATGCGTGCGCTCACCCTATGACAAGGTTGTAAAAATGAAAAGCAATCCACGAAAACAAGAAAGAAGAAACAAACACAAAAGAAAGAGATAACCAACCACAATACAAAGATATACGTGGTTCGACAATATGACTTCGTCCACAAGAGATGAGGGCTTATTTACTGACAAGGGAGAATAGGGTTACAATAGCTCTCTTTCTCACACCTTTATGTTCTATCTGATTACAAAAGGAATCTACGTTTTTTCCTTAACCCTAAATGAACCCCCCATCGTAACAATATATATTAAATCGCAACAATA
>NW_006494916.1:4155505-4171447 GCF_000471905.2 Amborella trichopoda | reverse complement strand
AATGTATATCGAGTCGCAACAATATACGTTTAGTCCTAGATAGATAGTACAAATTACTGAAATACCCCAAGTACAGATATATATCGAATCCTAGATATATCAAATCTCATGTACGGATATTCGAAATTTTCTCGAGGGCTATCGCCCCTGAAACCCTGCAAGGACCAAGTCAACCGAGTCTACCTACGCCAAACACTCCTCCGGCCCTTTAACAGCCCTCAAGAGTTGTCCTTTTGACTCTACCTTGACAAATCTATTTTCTCAGAATACAACACATCAATCATCAACAATCTCCACCTTGGGTTGAATTCTGTCGAGCCACCCTGAACATGTCTTCATCCCCGTACCTCTATAAATGTAAGCAACTGCACCCCCACCTGCCATGGGGTGCTTCCTTCACTCTCAACAATGAGTGACATTAAGCAAGTTCAAGCAAAGCTTGAA
This sequence comes from Amborella trichopoda, assembly GCF_000471905.2. The sequence continues at coordinate 4,171,003 of NW_006494916.1, read as the reverse complement.
CTTCTCTGTAGTGACCGACTTTGTAAGTATATCTGCAGGGTTGTCGTTTGTATGAATTTTCTTTAGGTGAATGATTCTTTCTGACACAAGTTCCCTGATCTTGTGATATCTCACACCAATGTGTTTTGTCCTTATATGAAACACTTGATTCTTTGCAAGATTTATAGCACTCTGACTATCACAATGCAGCACAGTACCTTCTTGTTCCACCCCCAACTCACGAGCTACAACAATCAACCAGATCGCCTCCTTTGCAGCCTCAACTGTTGACATGTACTTTGTCTTTGTCATAGACAAGGCAATCATGTATTGAAGCATTGCCTTCCATATAATAAGTCCACCAGCTAGTGTGAAGACATACCCTATAGTAGACCTCCTCTTGTCTAAATCATCAGCATAGTTGGAATCGACATATCTCATTAGTTATGTAGAGCTTCTCTTCCTGTTGAACATAATTCCAAGATCTCATGTCCCGCTCAGATATCTGAAAATCCACTTGATTGTATTCCAATGCTCCCTGCTATGATTACTAGTGTATCGACTAACAACACTGACAGTATGAGATAAATTCGGCCTGCTACAAACCATAGCATACATGAGGCTTCCGACTGCGCTAGCATAGGGCTCCAGAAACATATGCTCTATCTCCTCATTCGTAGTGGGACACTGCCTTTTAGATAACTTGAAATGACTCAACAATGGAGTGCTAACTGACTTGGCTTTTTTCATGTTGAAATGCTCCAACACCTTTTTAACATACCTTTTTTGAGTTACACAAAGTTTACCTGCACTTCTATCTCTATGAATCTCTATACCAAGGATCCTATTAACAGCCTCTAAATCCTTCATATCAAACTCAGAACTTAACATAGACTTGATAGAGGTTATGTCATATGCATTCTTGGCAGCGATGAGCATGTCATCAACATAAAGCATCAAGAGAATAAGGGAATTATCATCAAGAACTTTAAAATAAACACAACAATCATACTCACTTCTTGAATGACCAATTCGTACCAGAAAAGAGCGAAGCACTTGTACCACTGCCTGGGAGATTACTTAAGACCATAAAGCGATATCTTGAGCAAGCAAACTTGATCTTCCTTTCCATGCGTCTTGAAGCCTTCAGGTTGCTCCATAATGATTTGTTCCTCCAGATTACCATGAAGAAATGTTGTCTTTACATCAAGCTGTTCTAGCTCCAAATCAAACATGACTACTAAAACAAGTAATAACCTTATTGAAGTGTGCTTGACAACGGGAGAATATTCATTGTAGTCCACTCCCTCTTTTTGAACGTAGCCTTTTGCTACGAGCCTAGCCTTGAATCTCTCACATTCCTTTCTATTGGTGCCTCTTTCTTCTGAAAAAGCCACTTGCACCCAATTACTTTTCTTCCCTTGGACCTCTTGACAAGCTCCCAAGTCTTGTTCTTTTTTAGATACTCCATCTCCTCCATTATGGCTGTCATCCATTTATCACTTTGTGCATTACTTAGAATATCTTCGAAAGAGTCGATTTCTCTAATACCAACAGTTAGAATAAATGTTACCATGTCCTCAAAGCCGTATCTCACAGGGGCTTTGTGAATACGCTTCTTTATGCCTTTTGCTAAATTGTAGGGTTCACCATGAAGTTGCGGCTGTCCTGGTATGCTGCTAGATGATTCTTCATCTTCTGATATGCCAGACTCTTCTAGCTCCACCTGGACTGTCGATCTTTCTCTATCTCTTTTATCTAATTGCACTCTGTCATCTTGCATGTTGATTGACTTCACCAGGTGAGATTCATCAAACACAACATCATGCTTAGCACAAGCTTATGTGAAGTAGGATCCTAAACCTTGAATCCCTTCACTCCCTTCTCAAAATCGAGAAAGATGCACTGCTTAGACTTAAAGTTTAATTTGGAACGTTGCCCACTTTTCACATGAACATAGGCTGGGCATCCGAAGATCTTCAACATAGAGTAATCTACCGGCTTCCTGTCTACACCTCCTATGAAATTTTGCAATCAATAGCTGTAGATGGTGACTTGTTAACGATGAAATATGCCATGTTAACTGCTTCTGCCCAAAAGTCTTTCTTCAAATATGTATTCAATCTTATACTGCGAGCTCTTTCCAGAAAAGTCATGTTCATTCTCTTAGCCACACCATTTTGCTGAGGAGTTTCTGGTGTGGTAAAGTGACGTACAATCCCCTATTCTTTACAGAATTCATGAAATTCTCTAGACTTGTACTCCCCTCCATTATCTGATCTTCAGCATTTCAGTTTCTTTCATGTCTTCCTTTCTACCTCTGCTTTCCAGTGTTTAAACTTCGTGAATACTTCACTTTTGTGTTCATGAAGTAGACCCAAACCTTTCTTGAGTAGTCGTCAATGAAGGTAATGAAGTATTCTGCCTCACCTTTGAATTTGATTGGTAAAGACCCCCATAGATCAGTGTGTACATAGTCTAGTATATCCTTGCTCGTATGAACTGCAGTTCTGAATCTAATCTTACACTGTTCATCGAAAACACAATACTTACAAAAATCCAGTTTAAAGGCTCTGACACCCTTCAGCAATTTCTTTTAATGAAGTTCTATCATACCTCGTTCACTCATATGCTTTAAACATATATGCCACAATTTTGTGTCATCTATGCTAGACTCTATATCTGTGGTTATAGAAGCTTCACCTGTAACTGTATTCCCTATCAACCTGTATAGGTTCCCAGCCATCTGACCTTTCATAATAACCATATATCCCTTACTAACCTTGAGGACTTCACCTGTTGCTGTATACTTACAACCATTTGAGTCAAGGGCCCCCAAGGATATTAAGTTTTTCTTTAATTGTGGGACATGACTCACATTTGATAAGATTCGTACTATCCCATCAAACATCTTGATTTCGATAGTTCCTATTCCAATGGTCTTGCATATCGCATTATTCCTTATAAGAATAGACCCACTACTATATGATTTGTAGGTTTCGAACTAGGTTCTATTTGGGCATATATGAAAAGAACAACCAGAATCTAAAATCCAAGAATTAGTAAATTGATTCTTACCTGAAGATATAGAGACAAGATCCACATCATCTCTGTCAGAGCTATCAGTCACTCTAGCTTCATCAGATGCTTTTCCTGTTTCTATCCTTTTTATATCCTCCTTTCTTTTCGTGCTGTCTCTCTTCACATGACCTTCCTTTTTGTAGCAATAGCAAATAAACTTGCATTTCCCCTTCGATTTTAATCGACTTTTGCTTCCAGACCTCCTTTGATTTGATCTACCCCTTTTAGGACTCTATTTGTATTTTCCAAAGAAACCTTCTCCTTGGGATTTAATACTACTAGTCTTCTTCCTTGTCTCGTTTGACATAAGAGTAGCAGTGACTCCTTCCGTCTCAAGAGTCTTATTCCCATACAGTAGAGTCGTAACCAGATGATCGTATGATCCTGGAAGCGAAGCCAACAGAAGAGGCCTTGTCTTCATCCTCGATTTCGATCTCAAGGCTTGCTAATTGGCTTATGATCTGATTGACCTTGCTGAGAGGTTCAAGAAGATCCGTGCCTTCTTCCATCTGAAGATAATACAACTGTTTCTTCAAGAACAACTTGTTCATCAGAGATTTCGTCATGTAGATACTCTCGAGTTTTGTCCAAACCTCCGGAGCAGTTTCGAGGTCCACCAGATAACGCAAGGCGTCATTTGATAGATTTACCGCCTTTTCCTCCATCTCGTGCTACTCTTCATCATCTATCTTTGCTGGCTTTCTTCGATTTCCCTAGCAAAAGCCTTACCTAGACCTTGCTGTATTAGAAGATCCTTCATCCTTCGTCACCAAAGAGTGAAGTTGTTCTTTCCATTGAACCTCTCAATGTCATACTTGATGCTTGAGCCCTTTCCTGTCATCGTGGTAGCAAACCCCAGAATGCAGAATAACCTGGTAAGCTCTGATACCAATTTGTAGAAACGAAAAATAATCCATGAAACAAGAAAGAAGAAACAAAGATAAAAGAAGAGACAACCAACTACAATGTAAAGATATACGTGGTTCGGCAACGTGCCTTCGTTCACGAGAGATGAGAGCTTTTTTACTGGCAATGGAGAATAAGGTTACAATAACTCTCTTCCTCACGCCTCTCTATTCTCTTTGACTACAAAAGACATCTTTGTTTTTCCCTTACCCTTTGGGTTTTTAACGACCCTCTAGAGTTGTCCTTTTGACTCTACCTTGAAAGACCTATTTCTTCATAATACAAGACATCAATCCTCAACAAAGGTGGGGTTTTCAGACCCACTTGTCTTGTATTCTAATGTGTGTGTGACTGTAGGAAAAGAAGAAATAGAATAAAGGAGGCGATTTCGAACCGGTCATAAGTCCGGGGGGCATTTCAATATGATCTAAGAGGGCGCCCACACGAGTTAGCCCCAGTGCATCACCAACTCAGGTGAGGTAAGTCCCACCTCACACCTTAATTCCTCTCTCACAGGTTGGTAATCCTGCTCGTGTCTTCCTGACATTATTCACGAGAGAGCAGTCTCAAGTCTTGGGTCCATATCGAACCTGAAGCCACGCCACCAGGTCATCCCGACCTGAAGGGTGAGATCAAGGCACCTAATCACTTATGGGTACCAATCTTAGTATAAACACGTTGCATCAACTCCAACCTATCTTTCAACTCTGAAACTTTGAGACTGTCTGCATGACTAACTAAAGAAGGGAATGCTCCGATTTCATCACAAACCAGGGACAATAGAGCTTCGGTCACACTTATGTGACGTGCAAGAACAATCATGGCACTCTCATTTCCCAAAAGTGAGATCTCGCCGAGGATGGTGTCAACTCCATCCTCGAGCGAACGTGCTTGAAGAACCGGATGAAGGCCATTCCGATACTTCAGGTCAGTCTTGAGCTTTCCTAATACACCTATGGTTGCTCTGAGAAAAACTCAAGCAAAGGTTCGATGGACAGATTCTTTACTAACGAGATCTGGTCCTCTAGCTCCAAAACCTCCCTTGCCTGTCGAGCCAAATTCCCCATTTTTCCCTCAAGAGATTAGAGCATCTGACACACCAAAGGCCACCAAACTCTTTGCGGCTTCCTCTAGACAGCGTGGGAGCCGCACTAGCTCTTCGAGAGAAGCACGGCCCAGAAGATGGTAGATGGCTGTGAGTATCTCTCGCCCAACAATGTCAGCACTTACATAGTTAAGCCCCTCAATTTGAGTTGAGAAGGGGACCTCTAGCTGTTCAGGGACGAGGTCCCCACGAGTAAACCAAGGAAGTGTGAAGATGACACGACCTGAGTTAGAAGGGACATGGATCCTTTTCTCTATTTCCTCTCGAGAAGCGGAAAAAGATGGCCCCATTATGTTAACGCCAACACCATCTTCTAGCACCCCTTGAACTTCAAGTGCATACGACCCTTTGGGGTCGTCAAGGATGACAATGGCGTCCTCGACAATTAGGTTGCTCATCCAGTTGCTTAAACGCAAGAGGTTCGAAGTTCTAGTCATGTTGCGAGTGGCTATCCTATGGGGTGCTCCCCTTACAAGGTGCGGAGATGTAGAGAAAAAGAGCATGACAGTAAGTTCATTTTTCATATGGACTTAAAAGAAAGCACCAAGCCTCACCAAAGTTAACAAAAATTTGGCAGCATCTCCTTTGTAAAACGGAGATCTAGCAAAAGAAGGTGATGGTTATTCCAAGTCGCCCTGGGGGATTCAAGAGGTCGAAAGAGTATGGGTAAGGCCCAACATAGAATACGCCTCTGAAGAGCCCCCTTTTCTAGCATTTAAAATTGCATAAAGATGCATTAAGTGCAAAAAGATGCATTTTAAATGCAAACAGTTGCATCAAGGTGAAAAAAGATGCATCAAGATGCAAAACGATGCATGAAAGTGTAAAAACATGCACGGTATAAAAAAGTATGAAAGAGCACAAAGAAAGCAATTAAAGCGCTAGATAAAAGAAAAAGAGAGCAATTGGTGAGCTCTTACCGCTCTTTGGGGCTTGAGATGTGCTCGTCATGGCTTCCAGAGCTCAAGACACTCTCAAAAGCCTATATGGACCCTCTCTCTCTCAAGGGAGCTCCTACTCACTTTCTCTCTCTAAAAAAGTTTAAAATGAGTGTGAATGATGAAAAATGAAGCCCCTCTCCCTCTTTCATACTTGGGTGAAAAGTGAAAGTGAGGCATTTTCCCCGTAACTTCCTACAATCCTTCATTTCCCAAAAGGTCCACTCTAGAGGAAGGGTCTTTTTGAAAAAGATCAAGGGCTCTCAAGTAAAAAGGAAAAGGCAGAATGACTACCCATGCCCTTGGCCATGGCCTATGCAGAAAATTTTACCCAAGGGTAAAATTATCAAAATGACCTTTTGAAGGTTCAAACGACATCAGAATTCTAAGAAACTAAGGTCGTTTCAAAGAAGAGGTCCGACCAAGTCAAACGACATCTATGTGAAGGCGAAAAGAGGCCTCGAGAGTGGGGCACCATGCCAAAAAAGGGTGGGACGGACCCACCCTCTTTCTCTCTTCTTCTCTCTCTCATGTCTTTGTTGTCTACCGCTCACTTGGGCCAAGCGCTATAGCCAGCTGGCTCCCTCCCTCACGCACTCAGGCCAAGCGTGATAGCTACGTGAACCCTTCCCACCTCCCTCATGCCTACCTCATCACAACCATGCGGTATAGCCGCCTGGTTCATTTTCTCCTTAACTCTCTCAAATATCTCACCTGACACTTGAAGCCAGGTGCTATAGCTGCCTGGCTCCTTGCTCTCTACCTCTATATCTCTCAAAGAGCTACAAGAGCCAGACGGCTTGAGTGCCTGGCCCTATATGGTCCATCTTTCTCTCTCAAAAGTAGCATGAGCCCAGTGGCTTGGGCGCCTGGCCCCCATGCACTCTTACACTCTCAAGCCTTTCACCCTCAAAAACCCTTTAACCTTCCCCTCTAAAGCATTTAACCTTTAAAGTTCTGAACCCTTTTCTAAACCCCTTGTAACCTTCAAAATCTCAAACCCTCTTACCTCACACCCTCAGATGTTCACCTTATAACCCCTCTTAAACTTATGAAGGGTCACTAGACTTAACCATCCCATTCACCGGTGAGCCATTTCACTCGTGACCACCATGAGGCCGACACTCTCGCACGAGTATACCAACTCCCCAGATGGATCTCGCCCCTCATGACCACCATAACCATCGCATCAGACTCACCAAACCATGAGAGTCCTGATCACCCATCCCACCCTCACTCCCTAGATGAGTCCAACCCTCACAAGTTTGCCACTCCCCTAGTGAGGCCCATATTATTTATCTCATCAAAAGTGAAGCCCATATTACTCCCCAAGGTGGGTTGCAACCGTCACAAGTTTACCATTCACTATCCCAAGTTGAGATGCAACCCTGGTGAGTCCACTAGTCCCCCAAAAGTGTTGTACCGCTCACTATCCCCAGTGGGTCTTCATCTCACCCCTCTCATAAAACTAATCATACAACACCCCCAGTTGAGTCACACCTTTGCCCCACCTCAGGCACCATTCGAACCCTTCGATGGCCGCCCCCACTTGTCAAGCACATTTGACTCAACTCATTTTGTCACCTATAACCATACACCATAGCTCACCTAGGTCGATTCAAACCTAACCTTGTACTCTAACCCTCTACCCAAAGACCCAAACCTCTTTCAAAAGTACTTCAAGGACCGTTTGGAGCACGCCTAGCTCCAAGTCTAAGCCTTCAGCTCTCTTGCTAGGTACTCGGTCACTTTCTCTCTACTCCCTGTCTTCTTCTCTCTTTTTCTTTCTTTTTCCTTCTTCTTTCTCTCTTTCCCCCTCTTTCTCTCTATCTCGCTCCTCAACTAAGAGTCAGATGGATAGGCCGCCTAGCTCCTTTTCCCCTCTTTTCCTCTATCTTTCTCTCTCTCACCCCCACTCTCTCTCTGTCTCTCTTCCCTTCCTTTGCTCTCTCCCTCTCTCCTTGGGAAGGGCCAGGCAACTAGGCCGCCCAGCTCTCCCTTTGCCACTCTCTCTATCTCTCTCAAGGAGGGAGGTGGCTGGGGAGCCTCGCCCACTATTTTCTCTCTCTCCCCCCTTAAAGAGTCCCACTCCTTTCTCATTCTCTTTTTCTCTCCCTTTCTTTCTCTTTAACTCAAAATATCTCTCCCCACTCCCCTCTCACTATCGCTCTCCCTACTTCCCTCTCCTCTCCCTCTTTAAAGAGTGAGGCCGCTAGGTCGCCTGACTTTTCCTCTCACTCTCTTCTACTCTCTCTTTCTTCTCGTTTCATTCTCTCTTATTTCTTTTACCCTCCCTACTCTTTTTTTATTTTAAATACCCTCTATTGAGGGGGTACAAGCATTAGGCCGACCTTGGGACTTTTTAGCACCCAAGAAGTTTGCGTCTCTTGTCGTGCCTTCGAGATGTTAGGTTTTGCTCTAATAACTTTTTGGGGTCAACAGGTAAAGCCTCTTGGGAGATGCTACACCGAAAGGCTTTCAAATCATAGAAATGCTTTCTTTACCTTCTTCTTCTTCTCCCTTCTTTTCCCCCATCCCTCCTCATACATTCTTTGAGGAGGTACGAGTATTAGGTCAACCTTGGGGCCTTTTGAGTGCCCAAGAAATTTGTGTTTGTTGTCGTGCCTCCGGGTACTAAGCTTAGGCCTAATACGTTTTTTGCCATCAACCGATAAGGCCTCCTGGGGGAGGTGACATCGGAGAGTGATCCTCTTCCTCCTTCCTCTCTTCTTCTTACTTCTCATCTTTTGACTTACCCCCTCTTATTCCCCATCCAAGACTGTGCTTAGTCCACCTAAGCCCCTTTTACCTCAACACCACCATCAATCGAGAAGAACCAGGAGCCATCAACCTCGAATTTCATACCAAAAGTGCGAAAGAATCAAGGTGTAGTATGATTAGAGAAAGGGAGCGAGACCCAGACCGTACCGAGAAGGCCAGGGGGCTTTCAAATTGATCTAAGGGGCTAGTTGAGCCCCGGTGTGTCCACGAACCCAACTGCCACAAGGTAGGCACCTAACTCCCTCACAGCACCAAGATCTCTCTCACTGTTGGCACCTATCCACACACAAGTATGCATGACGCACACACTAGTTGGGCCTCGATCTCGTCTGGTCAAAAGATCGTGTGCGGGGACCCGGATGTGGGGTTCGGCCCGATATCGCTCTCTCAAAAATTGCAGTGCGTGTGGATGCTATGGGCAGGTACTAACTAATGAGAGAGAATTATGAGGTGTGAGGGTAGACCTACGTCACGATGGGATGGTGCCACGCATGGGCGTACGTTGATGCCCTCTTAGATCACGACAGAATGTCCTCAAATCTGAGGCTGGTTTGGCTCTAGCTCCCTTGTCGCACTTTGCACCTTATGAACACACTAGCATAAGATGACCAAACAAGTAGGTCAGAAAACCTAACTTGTCGTTAGATAAGTAATTTATTGAGAGAATAATGGGGGATAAAGGAGATGACAGAAGGAGAATGAAGGATTATTTATCAATTTGATGGCCTTTTGGTGTCATCTTAACGAACAACCTCATAATAAATGAATAAAATATCATGTGGAAGAAGTAAGGAGAGAGAGTATTAATAAAGGAAAAATAACGCAATGATGTGTGAGAAGAGAGTAGATATCAAGCGAGGGAAGATGGGAGAGGGAGAAAGAGAAAAAAGAAGGGCGAGGGGAGAAACTGAGATAGAGAGAGAGGGAGAGTGACGATGAGAGAGGAAGTGACAATGAAGAAACAAAGAATAAACACAAAAAGAGAGTGTGATGATGAAGAGAGAGAAGAATAGAAGAGAGAGTATAAAGACGAGAGAGAGAGAGTAAGAGAGTTAGGCCCGCCTTTAGGTACGAGCCTAGGACTTGCACATGAGAGAAGAGAGGGAGAAGCGAGAAAGAGAAGCAGGGAGAAAAGAAGAGAAAGAGAGCTAGGCCCGCCTTTAGGTGCGGGCTCGGAGCTCAAACATGAGAGGGTGAGGAAAGAGAAAAGAGAGGGAGAGGGAAAGAGAGAGGAAGGAGAGAGTAGAAGAGAAGGGAAAGAGTAGAAGAGAAAAGAGAAGGAAAAGAGAGAGAAAGAGCTGGGTTCGCCTCTAAGTGCAGACTCAAAACTTGGACTGGAGAGAGAGAAAAAGAAAAGAGAGGAGAAGAGAAGAGAGATTGAAGAGAGAGAGTAAGAAAGCTGGGCATTCCTCTAAGAGTTGGCTTAGAACATGGACTTGAGATATAGAAGGAAAAGAGAAGAGAAAAGAAAAGAGAAAAAAAAGAGAGTAAGAAAGCTGAGCCTGCTTCTACGCTTGGTCTCAAAACTTGGACTTGAGAGAGAGAAGGAAAAGAGAAGAGAAGAAAGAGAGAGAGTAAAAAAGAGTTGGGCCCACTTCCAAGTGCGGGCCTCGACTTTGGACTTGAGATAGAGAAAGAAAAGAGAGGAGAAGAGAAGAGAGGAGTGAGTAAGAAAGCTAAGCCTGCCTTTAGGTGCGGGCCCAAAACTTGGACTTGAGAAAGAGAAAGAAAAGAAAAGAGAAGAGAAGAGAGAGAGAAGAAAGAGAGTAAGAAAGTTGGACCAACATCTAGGTGCGGGCCCAAAACTTGGACTTGAGACAGAGAAGAGAAGAAGAGAAGAGAAGAAAGAGAGTAAAAAAGTTGGTCCCACCTCTAGGTGCGAGCCTAGAACTTAGACTTGAGAGAGAGAAGGAAAAGAGAAAAGAAGAGAAGAGAGAGAAGAAAGGGAGCAAGAAAGAGCTGACCTGCCTCTAGAATTTGGACTTGAGAGAGAGAGAGAAAAGAGTAGAGAAGAGAAGAGAAGAGAGAGAGAAGAATGAGTAAGAAAGTTGAGCCTGCCTCTAGGTGCGGGCTTAAAACTTAGACTTGAGAGAGAAAAGGAAAAGAGAAAAGAAGAGAAGAGAGACAGCAGCAAGAGAGTTAAAAAGAGCTGAGCCCTCCTCTAGGTGTGGGACCAAAATTTAGACTTGAGAGAGGGAAAGAAAAGAGAGGAGAAGAGAAGAGAGAGAGAAGAGTGAGTAAGAAATTTGAGCCTACCTTTAGGTGCGGGAGCTGAACTCGGACTTGAGAGAGAGAAGAAAAAGAGAAGATAGAGAGAGAATAAATAGAATAAGAAAGAGTTGGCCTGCCTTTAGGTGCGAGCCCAGAACTTGGACTTGAGAGAGAAGGAAAAGAGAAGTGAAGAGAAGAGAGAGAAAGAAGAAAGAGTTGGGCCTGCCTCTAGGTGCGGGCTCAGAACTTGGACTTGAGAGAGAGAAGGAAAATAAAAGAGAAGAGAAGAGGAGAGAGAGAAGAAAGTAGTAAGAAAGGGCTAGGCTCACCTCTAGGTGTGGCCCTAGAACTTGGACTTAAGAGAAAGAAGGAAAAGAGAAGAGAAGAGAAAAAAGAGAGAGAGAATAAAGAAAGTAAGATAGAGCTGGGCTCGCCTCTAGGTACGAGCCTAGAATTGGGACTTGAGAGAGAGAAAAAAAAGAGAGGAGAAGATAAGAGAGAGAGAGAGAAGAAAGAGAGTAAGAAAGAGCTGGGCCCTGCTTTAAGTGTCGGCCTAGAAATTGGACTTGAAAGAGAGAAGAAAAAGAAAAGAGAAGAGAAGAGAGAGAAGAAAGAGAGTAAGAAAGCTGGGCCTGTCTCTAACTGCAGGTCTAGAACTTGAACTTGAGAGAGAGAAAGAAAAGAGAGGAAAAGAGAAGAGAGAAGATAGAAGAGAGAAGAGAGAAAGAGAGAGTAAGATCTGGGCCCGCCTCTAGGTGTGAACCCAGAACTTAGACTTGAGGGAGAGATAGACAAAAGCAAGAGGGAGAGAAAAAGAGAAGAGAGGAGGAGAGAAGAGAGGAAGCAGGGGGTAAGAGAGATAAAGGGAGAGAAGAAGAGAGAAGAGGAGAAGAAGGGAAAGAGTAGAAAGAAGAGAGAGGGAGAAGAGAGAAGGGCTAAGCCCGCCTTTAGGTGCGAGCCCAGAACATGGTCATGGGGGAGGGAAAGAAAAAAATGAGAGGGAGAGAGAGAGGAGAGAGAAAGAGAGAAAGAAAGAGAAAAAGGTGGTAAGAGAGAAAGAGTGGGAAGAAGAGCGAGAAATGATGAGAAAAGAGGCAAGAAGGGATAGAGTAGAAGAGAAGAAGGGAGAGGGTAGAAGAGAAGAGAGAGAGAAGAGAGAAGAAGAGTTGGGCCCGCTTCTAGGTGCAGGCTCAGAACATGAACAGACGGAGGAAGAGAGAAGAGAACAAGACGGGGAAGAGAGAAGAGAACAAGAGAGAGAGAGAGAGAGAAAAGGGGAGAAAGAAAGCTAGGCCGACTTGAGAGAGAGAAAGGGAAGGAGAGGAGAGAAAGAAAGAGAAAGGGGAGGGGTTACCTTGGATTGAAAGTGGGAAGTTTTAAGTTAGAAGTAGGAAGTTCTAAGGGTAGTCCTTAAAGGGTAAAATTTTTCTCTCTCCTCTCCTTGGGATGAGGAAGATGGAATAAAAAATTACCAACAAAGGGGAAAACCAATGTATTGGATTAATAGTTTGAACTTGCCTCAAGCTTACATCCAATTTTTTTGAACTTCTTGAACTTAGGGTTACAAATGAGCATATGATGCTTATATAACATTCCCTTGGAATAAGGGTGGATGCTCAAACCTAAACCAAATTGTAAAAAATTACATATTAAATGAATTCAAATTAAATCCCCTTTTTTGGGCAAAATGACCATTTTGCCTACCTGCAATCTTGGAAATGGCAAGATGGTCCCCAAAAAGGTACCATAGGCCATGGGCCATGGTGATCGTTCAGGGCTCATTTCAGGCTCTTCCGGCAACCTCCCAACAAAAGTAATATCGCAAAAGTGATGGTCTCGGTGAGACGATCGTTTTGACATATAATTCGATCATTGAATTGAGGTTTCAAACCCTTTTTAAAGATAGAAATCTTGCAATCTTGAATGCTTATCTTGCCCGTATCTTATTGTCTAGGGTCAATATTTTCATAAGAGAATGACGGGGAAGTCACCATGGTCTTTTTGTGATAAAAATGGCTCGATTTGGTTGTCGAATCATCACTTTGCCGAATTGGGGAAGTTGTCGGAATATGGATTTCAGTCGCCTGAAAATTTTCCTTTTTGCAACATCAAAATACATCACTTTTGGTCGTTCATCATATGTGATGTTTACTTTGAATCGAAGCCATCAACATCACGCTCGCAACAGACCTATTTTTAAGACGATCCGAGGTTGGGGCTCCTTGATGTGACCATTTGACCAAGGGAGTCTTCTTCTTGCAAAAATCTGCAACATATGAGTTTTTTTGGGCAACTTTTCGCTAGGATTTCGTCCCTTTCGGGCCGTGTCACAAGCCGTGCCATATATCAAAATGTACACGTTGACGAGATGAAGATCCTCCTGAAATTTGGGCTTGATTGGGCTTAAAACGGAGAAGTTATGTCCTTTGGAAGATGATCTCAAAATCATAAGGCACATTTTCCTTTATGGAAACTGGATCACTGAGGGTGCACCAGAATAGTATATAACCTACTCTTTTTGGGTAAGTTGGCCTTAGAATGATCTAGAAGTGTTCGAATAAGCTGAAATTTGATATCTGGGGATTTCGGACCTTCTGAATCCAATGGAAGTAGTTTGGTACTCATCTGATACCTCGATAATAAGGTTGTAGTTATGATGTGCTTTTTCAACATGTTAGGAGCTGAATTTGAAAAATGGGTTTTCATTTGATCGGTCGAAACTTTGTCCGATCGTGACAAAACTTGGTGAGTGTTCTTCGGGAGTCAAATTTCATCCCCACATGCCGTTTGGTACCAATCTGACACCCTTCAAAAATTCACTACATATCAGGGTTTATTTTGTCAGTGCTTCCATAGTTCACAGGTGTTTTGGTACCCATGGGCCTAGGTCACAGCTAGCTTCCTCCTTATTTGCATTGAAGATACAAGTGACGAAAAATATCCTATAACACACACACACGCATGTAGTTTTCGAAGGAAGCGATCTCGGGTTGGGCCCCATAAATTGGGCTCTAGGTGGAACCAAGCTGAGATCGAGGCCCGACCAGCCTCGTTTATGGAAAATACAGTTATTATAACTACTAATTGGTTCAATGAAGCTCAAGTGAATAGTAAAATTATTGTTTTTTTAGGATAGTAGGACCTAAGAAGATCCATTTGAGATGAAATTTGACAGGCAAGCTGGTTTCGACCTTTTAAATCCATTTGTGGTGGTCCCATGGCCGCTAGATGTCTATATAATAGAGTTCTAACTATGATGCACCACGGTCATGTTAGCGATTTGGGCTTAAAACTACTTTTGTATCAGAGAGAGGGGACTGAAGTACTCGACTATAAAGTCGGGAGAGGGGGTTGAACAATTTCTCTCTCCATCCCTCATGACTAGGCTCAAGACCCGAGCTGTCTGCTCTTCTCTAACATTTGCATCCGATTCAAACGAAACTTGGAGGGCATCCTTAGATCATCATAGGAGGCTCATGTGCTTCATTTGGGGTCGAAAGGACATCATTATCATGTATCTTCAAAATAAGGCTTTTTGTATGCTGGATTCCGTAGTCTATAGGCGTGACTGGCACCCACGGGCATGTGTTGCAACCGCTTCCTCTATTATTTGCAATTGGGAAATTAGTGCATAAAAAATACGCACTAACATCTTGCCACGCGGAATGTTGCTCTCTGAGAAGAGCGAAAAGTGTGACATTCAGAACAAAGTCGCCCAAGTTCATCTTTCGAATCCTCACAAGGGCATTCTTTTTCTCCCAACATTTTTCGCCACTTAGTTACCAATATCATCATGCCCCTTGAAAGAGGGTAGGTCACAGCTAGCCTGTGCCTGAAGGGGTAACTTGTGGTATTTCTTTTGATTCCAACAACTAGGGCCCTGCTTAACCCGGTCTCATCAAAATCTGGATTTGTCTGGCAGTTGGGGGCCTTACTTAAGGGCTACCTTCCCAATTTATCAGAATTTCAAATTTCAAAGAAGTCGAGTGGTCGAGGCCAATGGGAGCTTCCTCCTTGATGGCACCAAGCTTCAATTTCGGTCTATTGGGTGGGGCCAATGTGAGCTCCTCCCCAAACCAGTAGACATTGTTTTGGTTCATGGTCCCACATTATGGCCGCATTGGGCACGCCATAGAAGATTACTAGAATTGGTGGAACACTACCAACCGCTCTTATTGGCGGGTGCTTCATCCTTGGAAGGATATCAACTCGTCTTTGCAGTGCAGAACGAAGCATGGGAATAACTTTACTCCGCTTCGTCTCCCCAAGATCTTTAAGCTCGAATATCCTGTGGATTTGGAAGATGATTGGTATCTCCCAAAGAGTACTGGCCGATGAGACCTCACTCAATTTTCTTTATTGTCAGGGTGAGACTAGGTCTCCTTTTTACCATCTTTGCTTGATCTTTGAGTGGGATGAAGCCCGCATTGTCTGTGGGGCTGAGGGTTAGCCTACGCAAGATCTCAATGCATTGATAAGGAGCGTGTAACAATCTTC
>NW_006494916.1:4107546-4154024 GCF_000471905.2 Amborella trichopoda | reverse complement strand
ACCTCGCCACTGTAAATTTGTCCTATCAAGAGATGTATATATGTTTTGTCTGTCACATCTCAGGAATTTATGTATTGTAAATTCTTGGGGTGTGACAGAGAGGTCCTTAGTTCGTGCCAGCTGCCATTCACCCTTATGATCGGCATGACAAGGATGCCATGGTCAAGACGTGGAGGAAGAAGAAGAAGAAGAATGAAGCTTTAAAAGAATCTGAGCCAAAAGCGGCTATCGAGCCTCCAGTTCGGCGGCATAGTGTCAGATTGAGAAAGCAGTGGCGACTAGTTCAATTCACCCCGAGCGCTGCTTATCCTCTTCAGCCTACCCCAAGTGCAACTCGAGGCCTACCCCCAAAGCCTCGCAAGCCAGCTGAATGTGCAAACTGGGTAGCATCTTCGAGCCCTTCTTCCTTATCAGAGCTCATTCGACCTTTGACGTGGCGACACCTACTTCTAACCCGATCGTGGTTCACTCGGCTCCTTCGTGCCATGTCACCTTCGATTTGAGCTGTCGCTTGAGGGAAGAGAGTCCAGCTCACAAAGTGGAAGTAGTCCATATTATTGAGGCGACAACTACCGAAGTTATGGTTGATGCCCCGAGTGAGGGCATGCTTGTTTCCTTGGAAATTATTAACATGCCGGTGCAGTCCCTGGTTCGTCTATCATTTGAGTTGCTAAATAGTGAAGAAGTGAATGATGAGGAGGCTGCTGAAATGGCCGATGATGCTTGCTCCAAAGTTACGGATGTGCTAGCTTCTTTAGCATTGGACATTGAGTCTCCAAGCCTGATGTGCTATTTGATACCAACCTTGCCATTGCGGCCTTTTAGCTAGTCATGGGCATGGCCCCTTTAGTTGGGGCCGCTCTTGCCCTGGATCCTTTGGTATTAGACCCTTCGAAGGATGAGAATTCTGACATGGTGTTTGATATGCTACATGTCGGCCTTCAGCGATTGAGCTAATACCCTCTTCTTGTGCTTGAAAGAGGGATCATTGACCTTCGTAGGCGCACGATGGGCTTGGCTGGCAGTGACTTCGAGGGGGCTGTCTTTACACGTTTCCGAGGTCTTTTAGATGACCTGGGAGGATGGAGGTTTGAGGCCATGAGGAATGCCTTCGAGGCCTAGGAGCTAAGTAGTACAATGCTGAAGATTGTGGAGTAGATGCTTGCTCAGCAATAGGGAGTGATAGCTGATTACACCCGAGATCAAACTGTCATCCTTTCTCGACAAACTATTCTCAGAGACCTTGGTGTCTGTTGCCTAACCGAGCTAAAGGCTATAAGCGCTCATCATAACCGTTTGAGTGCAGAGTTGGCCCAATGGAGGGCTAAGAACAAGGTTGGGTTCAAGAAGATAATGGAGCTGGAAGTCGATAGGAGAAGGGCAAATGCATCGGCGAAGAATCTTACCGCAACTGCTAATGGTATCAGGGAGAGTGTGAAAGCTGCTTCTTAGCATTTTGAGACAGTAATGGCTAAGATCTGTGAGGCCCTGAATGGCTTTTAAGGGCGTGTTGTTTCCTTTCTTCTCTTTCCTTTCCTTCTCTTGTAGCTTAGGGTTGCAGCCTTCAATTTTGTAACCTCTCCTTTATGAAATGAATACTCTCTTTTTGTTCTTGCCTTTGTCTCCTCGAGGTGATGAGAAGATGCTGGGGGCACTTCTCATAAGAGTGCTCTCTACCCTTATTCTTTTTTACTTGAACGCCCTTTCGGATTGTCATCAAAGCCTTTAGGGTACGTACCATTTTGGTTTTCATAAAAACCTCGTCATATTTTGTTTGAGGCACTTTTACCCATGTCTGGTACACCATGTCCGGTACACCATGTCCACCCTTTTTTTTAATTTTCTTACATTTTTACCCACGATGCCTTTGCGGGTTTTCACCGTGCTTGTTTTTTTCTTTTTGACACTTTTACTCGTAATAGTAGATGATACAACCACACTGATCATTTTTTATTTCTTTTATTTTCTTGACATTTTTACCCATGATGCCCTTACGGGTTTTCGCCATGTCTGTCATTTTGGGGAGGCATCTTTAAGGTCATACCATCAAGACCATAGAGTTAGTGTGTTTTAAGGTCATACACCAAGACCAAGCAGGAAGCGTGTTTAAGGTCATGCCACATGGACGATAAATTATTGTGTTTTAGGGTTACACACCAAGACCAAGTGTCACGTAGTTTAACATCATACTACATGAACGTGTGCTATGGTTCCAAGGTTATAGGAAACGGCCTCACTTCCACACTTATATAAATATGTCTATTAAGAGTGCCCATTATATAAAACACTCCGACTTATAGATAGTCCATAGATAATATTAAGAGTACAACTCAAGCTACTAACATACAGATAACACTAGACTTATCCACCGTATGGATTTCCTTAGATTGGGTACTTACAATATTTTGATTTCTATTGATCAATATAATCATACATATAGCTTCTTATTACCACATTGAACCTAGAAGTTTGAGGGTATAAAAGGCGACGTTGGGTCCCCACTATAGATGATTACTCTATGGACTTTAGCACCATTCTTTTTGACATTTTACTAATGTCATCCTTTGCAAGCCCTTTTTTATCAAAGGAGTAGCCAAAGTTTCTTTTGATCTTACATGTTCTACACTAATCACTCCATCTCCAATTAAAAATATAATTGAGTTATGCCTTCCCTAAAATATGTAGATTTTCTGTTATATATGTTATTACATGCTCTCGTAATAGTAATTTGATTATTACAATATATTGTGATTGTATGTATTAGTTTTGGTTATATGGGTACCATCATATAATAAGTTCTTTAGGCAATCTACACCTTTACCAACAGAGTCGAAAGCAATAATTTCGGACTTCATAGTAGAGTGTGAAATATAAATTTGTTTATTTGACCACTATATAAAAATCCATCTGGATATTACTAGTGAATTTTCGATTTCCTTGTTTCAATGAGCATTACTATATCCTTTCAAATTTGATAGTTCCTTTTGAGTATGTTGATACTTGAGATTGTATTCCAATGTTCTCTACCAAGGCAACTTGTCTATCTAATGAGTTTACCCATTGCATATGTAATGTTAAGCCTTGTGCTACTCATTGTATACATGGAACAACTAATTACCCTGGTATATTCAATTTGAGATACACAACTCCCGTCAAGTTTTTGTTAACTTAAAATGAGGATATATTAGGATAGAGACTAGCTTACTATAAATATGCTCAAACTTATGGAGCATTTTAATATAGTGAAACTAAATTAATATTAACTCTTTTTCTTTTCTCACTACTTTGACACCCAGTATCAAATCAGCCTCTCCCAAATCCTTCATGTCAAAGTTAGATGTGAGAATTCTCTAAATTTCCTCCACAATTTTCATATCAATGCAAAAAATACGCATGTAATCTACATAAAGATATGTTATAATACATAAAGAATATATTTGCTTACTATTTATCTTAAATTCATTTGACATCAATAGATTGTCAAATTTCTTGTGCCATTATTTTGGTGCTTGTTTAAGTCTATAAAGATATTTGACTAATTTACATACTTTATTCTCATGACCTGGCATCACAAACCTTCAAGTTGTACCATATAGATTTATTTATCTAAGTCACCATTTAAAAAAGTAGTTTTTACATCCATTTGATGTATGGTTAGCTGGTTAATAAAGGCTATCGCTAAAAGCAATCGTATAATAGAAAATCTTGCCACAAGTGCATATATGTCAAAATAATCGATACCCTCATTTTTGTTTAAATCCTTAACCACTAATCTAGCCTTGTATTTATTAATAAAACCATCATCATTACATTTTCTTTTAAAACTTTATTTTTAACCTATGAGTTTAGAACCAAGTGAAAGATCTACCAATTTTTAAGTTTTATTTGCAATTATAGAGTCCATTCCCCTATTTATAGCTTCTATCCAAAAAGTTGCATCTAATGATCAAGGCTTCACTTAATGATGTTGGATCTTCCCCCACATTTGAAACTATTGGTACTAACTATAATATCTTATTTTGAATTGCTTCAACTAGATAAATATAATCTGGGCCAAAGTTACTAAATGGATCACTTCTAATTATTTTACTTCTTCGTTCTATTTTTTTCATCATTATTACTTTCTTCAAGTTCTTCATCAATATTTTGATCAATCCTGTGATTATTTTCACTTTGGTAGGCTACTTATTTTTATCTAATTTACTTTTACAAGAGATTTTAAAAAGTTCAGTATCTCTAGATTCCATTATTATATTAGAATTTCAATCCAGAACTTACATGATTTACTATTTTGTGAATATTTTACAAACACACTTGGTGGTTTTAGGAACTAATTTATTTTTTTTAGGAACTGGAAGTCTAACATATGCAAAGGAACCCCATACTTCAAGAAAATTCAATATGGTTTTTTATAAAACCAAAGTTTATAAGGGGTCTAATCATTCTATTTATATGGAAAAAGTTTAGGCTCTAGAGGGATTTGGTGTTGCTCATTTTTTACAAGAGATGCTTACTTATAAATCCGACTATACAACTGTTGCAATAAGAGAATGGTTTGGAAATGCACCAATTTGGCCACTATAAGTGGATAAAATAATTTCTTCCACTTCTGAATCCCAAATGATTCAATTAGGAGTCAATACACAAAGATTTAGGATCATTTCTTTAATTTGCTGTCCACTTCTAAATTCATAACCTTCGCGGTAGCTTCATCGATGTTACCTACCAATAAAAAGCTTGATCCCTAGACAATCTTGTTTTTTTTCCAACCTGAATAAATAAAGAAGCCATTGCGATTGTTGGAAAGAATATGCCTACGAAAGGCACAAAAATAGAACATAAGTTGAAAAGTCTCGGATATTAGCCTGTTCACGAGTTTAAGATATATATATATATAAAGCTTCACCCCATAATTTGATGGCAAAGAAGAAGAAAATAACACAACATTCACCATTTCTACCAAAATTATACTTTTTCTTTCTGCCTGTACATTTTTTTGAGGAGCATAACGAATAGTCACTTGATGAATAATACCATCATTTTCTAAAAATTCATTGAAATCCTTTGATTGATATTCTCATCTCCTATCCTCTCACTTCTTAAAATTTTAATTTTCTTACTATGCTATGAAAATTTTGAAGTTTTTGAAAGCCTCATCTTTATATCTAAGCAACTAAACATAAACATATCTAGAAAAATCATCAATACGTGTATTAAAATAATTTTTCTCACCTCAAGTTAGAATATTATTCAAGTCACATTTATCACTATGTATGAGTTATGAAAGTGCACAAACTTCACATTATTCAGTAGATAATTTATCAGTAGATAATTTATCGTAATTAGAAATAAATCCTTATTTAACCAAAAATATAATAAAAACAAAGTTAATATATCCTTTCTACTATGCTACACATTACAAGAAGTCATAACATAAGAAAAATGACTAATTCACTGAATTCACTAAATTAAGTTTAACCATTCCATGTAACCCTTGCTAACAAACACACTATTTTTGGTCAAAATGAATTGTCTGACCATTTTAAGACCGTTCTTGTACAACACGAATCCCAACACAAGATTTATCCAAATATCCGGTATATCGAATACATTAATATCCGATACATAGAATATATATATATATATATATATATATAAGAAGATGCTTGGGTGAGCCCATTAGCTCACAGGAAAAACAGAGCCCAACGGCCCAGATTGAATCTGGGCCGATATGATGATCACGAATGTCCAGTAGTGTCTTGATTTTAATTTTTTTTCTACAAATCCAAATCACTTGAAATCTGGAGAGTTTGTACATAAAAAATAGGTGAATCTTTAAAAAAATCAAAAAAATATTTTACATGAAATAAATTGATCAAAATAATCCCAAAAAGTTTCAAGGATATTTTGGTCAATTAGTTTTCACGAATTATTTTTTTTATATTTTTATTAGGTGCGACTTGATGAAAAAAACACACAAAATTTTAAGTGATTTAGATTTGTAGAAAAATAATTAAAATTCAAAGACTACCAGACTTCTGTGATCGTCAGATCAACTCAGATTCAATCTAGGCCGTTGGACTCATTTTTTCATGTGAACTAGTGGACTTACCCAAGCTTTTTCTATATATAAATTTAAACATAAAAATTCAAATGATGATGATGATGATGATGATAATAATAGTAGTAATAATACTAATAATAATAAGAATAAAATACAATTATGTACATCAACAAGAGGCCAATTCGGACTAAAGCTGCTCGAAGTAGGCCAAAATGGATGCAACAAAGCTTTGCATGGCTTCAATCTAGGCCAAAAATATGAAAACGCCAGCCTCTTCAGCCAAAAGCAAGCTGCCGAAGTGAAGTGAAGTGAAATTGATAACATTGATTTCCACCCATTTGAAGCGAAGTGAATTTGATAACATTGATTTCCACCCATTTGGTTTTAATGTATCCTATCCCACCTTATTTCCATATCATGAGTACTTTAACTTACTATTTTTCATTGTTTGCCCATGAAAAGGACTAGGCAATTAAAGAAAACTCCTCATTATGTACTTGTGATTATTTATTACCTTAATTACCTTGACAAAATAAAATTTATAGTAAACGTATCGAATCTGAAAGTTATTCTTTAGATATGCAACAAGAAATAACTAATCTAAATGACCTTGCCAGTAATCATGTGGCAGCTTAGATACATCCATGAGCAACAATATAACATACCCCAAACTAAGAAAATACAAATCTGAGTAATTTAATTTTGTCTTGTTTTCTCTTAAAATCTAATTTTTCTAACCACCAAATACCAACAAATTGACGTTTAATGCTTCATACCACACATAGATATTTGTACTTCATCCATGACAGGGCTCTAGTGAAGTATGATCACACGGGACCCAAAAGTTCATGAAAGTTTCAAGCATATAATTAATGTCCAAGACCTTCAGCCCAAAAATATGTCACCAAAAATCCATGCTGTACAATTACCATATGGAGATGCAATGATGTTACCTGCCTCTCTTTTAATACAATGGCAGGATGCCGGCCATAACCAATGCATTTGAATTCAAAATCTATGTTAAAACATTCCCATATCTTTCTTCTCCGTTTCAACAAATTTGTGTAGTTGTCGGCTCCTTCAAACAAAAAAAGAACTCTAAGAACCCTTCTTGTATGTATATCGACGTCATGAAACCAACAGATTCTTAGGCTACTCAAGGGCTCAAATCCAGCAAAACCGCCTGTAATATCCACAAAAGGCTCACACACACACAAAAGTAGCCATCTCTGTGGTTATTTGCTATTCTTACTTCAGGTAATCCCAACAGGCATTTAGCCTCTGCCTCTGTTTACTTCGTTCCATCCACACAAAATCAAAAGATTCAAAGTTCCTAAACCTCGACACTTTGTTCCATGTCCATGTCCATGAAGTCCAAATCCTGACATTGAGAATTTTTAGCACATATTGAAGTCCTAGACCCAGAATCCATACCCATTTTTACACCCAAATCATTGCTTAGAAACCCAGGCTCAAACTCTTCATCATCACTGTCAATGTTTCTTGGGGTGAACCTGTTTTGATAACTTCTGCGCCTCAAAAGGAAAACATTAAAATAATAACTCACTATCTCTTCCTTGCTTTTGGCAGAGAAGCAAGCAGATGCTTGACACCAAAAGCTGTTATCAAGAGAAGATGAATTCAATCTCACAAGAGCCTTGAATCTCTGTTCTTCTCTTTCTGTCCAAAAGGTCGAAACTTCTTCACCCATATCATAGAACCTCCAGTTGAAGAAGGCCGAACCCAATTCTGCCCTCAATCTCTGTCTTTTCTCAGATATATGGCTCCTAATGCACTCAACAGATCCAGGAAGGTAGCATGAACACATAAGGGCCCTGCCTTTTCCTATACTCTCTCTCTCTGTCACTACATTGGAGCCTTTAAAAGGCCAAATTTGTCTACCCAACCATTTTGAATCGTCAGAAAAGCCTGATTCACCGAGTGAAACTTTGCGTTTCACATCTACCCTGTCAGGAACTTGGGCTTGGAAGTAGGGCCCAACTGGGACCAGCTTTCTCGAAAATCGGTCAATAGATAATGGATTTTCCTTAGACAATGGGCTCAATGAATCCAAGGGGTGGTTCTCAATGAAAATGTGGTCAACTTTGTTATTATTAGGGACACGACATTTACTTGGAGAAGAAGCGAGAAGAGAGAGCCGATTGTTTTGTAGGGCAAGAAGCCTCTGGCTGCTCCTCACAAGGTCCTCATACATAGAGGGGTGCACTCTTTGCCTCCTCTGCAGGGCAAGCGTTAAGATCCTCGTTGTCAACAAGGAAGTAAAAATGGAAAAAAAAGAAAGAGAGATGCAAAGCGGCGGAGATCTACAAATGCAGTTTCAAACTAAAAGAACTCAATTTAGAAGTATTGGTGATTCAAAAAATAAGTAATTAGTTAAGAGTTGAATGGATAGATCAATTACAGTTTTTTCTGTTTTTTTTATATTGTTACAGTTTTAGATCTAAAACATGAATAGAACAGAAATTAACAATCTTCTGAAAATGCATAAAATTTCTTACCTAACTTCCTCACAAATCATTGTAAAACTACAAGATAATAAAAACTTCTAAAAGAATTTAACCTAGAATCCATCTCCATTATTAGTCTATTCCAATTTAGTGTAGGTGATCATGAACTTATCAAATTCAAATACACAGTCATGAGTTCCATTCAGAATCTTTCAATTAGTTCCAACATCACCATGGAGATTGGCTTCTT
Source organism: Amborella trichopoda (assembly GCF_000471905.2). The sequence goes on along the minus strand of NW_006494916.1, from coordinate 4,145,242 downwards.
AGCACCCAGCTCCACCCCTCAAAGCATAAGGAGAGATAAAAACCCAACATCCAAATTATTAAAATGAAGTAGATTCTTATCATTGACAAACATTGCAGAAAAGGCTCAAATCACACTTAGCTCCTTCATGCAACATATGCTTACCATACAAGTTGAAAAGTGACAATTTCAGGAAATACGACAATAGAGCTTGGTTTAGTCATAAAGGCTATACCCCATCAAGTTCATGATGCAGACCACTTTCCAATGGCATAATTTTTCACCCAGATGCCTGTTTAGAGCCAATCAAAGCTTAAGTTGAAGATTTCTTTGAGAACTGTACTCTTATATCCATTGGTTTTCATGTTACAGACTTTCGGGTTTCATAACATGGCTTAAAGCCTGGTGGAAAATTCAGCAACAAATTTTATTTTCCGGAGTGTATTAGGTTTCTTCTTTCCATTATTGAGTCCTATAAACCCCAGGGTAAGAACCTCAACAATCTTTTAGAATCTTCTACAAGATTGTGAGCCTCATAAATTAAAAAAATTGAGTCCTTAACATTGTAGTAAGTTGCTTCTTTCCTTGTTTCCAAGTTAGTTTCCGAAGTCTGCTTAAGAGTTTAAAAACATTCATTCCATGTTTTGTAAGCATCAAATTTCCTAAAACTATATAGGAAATATTTACTTAGGTTTGGAAGAATCTAGAAGATTAGGAAGTTCAGGAAAGTAGAGAGAGAGTTCAAGTCCAAGCTAAATCAAATAAAGACGTATTCTTTATTTTTTAAGTTGTTGACGGTTAAATCAAATAAAGACGTATTCAAGCCTGTATAAATACCAATGGAGACCTACAGCCAAATAAATCATATTGAATAATAACATTTGGGTTTGTAGTGAGAGGCTACATATAGAGGAGAGATTCCTTGACTCTTTTTGGTAGACAGAGATTCCACAAATCTACCCTAGGTATGAGAGAGTCTCCTCTTTTCTTCTTTTGGGGGAGAGATTCCCCAAAACCTTAGCTTGTTGTCTGCCAAGCCATTGCCTGGTGGTTTCTAAAACAATGACAAGGCCAAGCATTATGGCAAAACACTTCTTCCAGTGGACAGATCCACACTGCGCCTTTCCCCCCTCTCTTCCCCTAAAAAAAAAGCCCTTTTCTCGTTTTTCTCTCCTCTGGCTGACTGCGCATGAAACAATAACAAGGTCAGGATGATGGTGAGGCTACCCCCCCCCCAACCCTACAAAAAAAAAAGCCCTTTTCTCTTTTTTCTCTCTGGTTGCCTGGGCATGGATAGCATTTTAAATAATAAGGTACCTACACCTTCAAGGTCAAGAATAAGAACATTATTTTGAAACCTTTGAATGAGGTAAAGTCTCCTACAAAGACCAAGGCAGCCAAAGATTTGTCTCGAGCATCTTTCAGAAGAAAGCCAAGAGAATGGGGTAATCATGCACTTATTGGGAGAGACATCAAGTCTGGTCAGCATCTATCCGAATATGGGTGTCTTGCAGAGGTCCAGAAGATTCTCTCAGACTTCTTTGATTTGGTTCCAGATTAGTTCCCCATCAGGATGCTCCAAACGAGAGAATCCAACATGTTATAGATCTCATTCCTGGAGCTGCCCTTCTGAACAATTCCACTCACTGCAGAGTCCCACGGAGCATGAAAGCTTCCCAGCAGATTGAAGAGTTGTCGACCAAGGGATTCATTCACGAGAACACAACCAAATACACAATACCTGCCCAGTTCACTCCCAAAAAGGACAATGCAATGGTTGGAAAACACGATGACATGGTTGTGTTCATCAAAATTCCCCCATTGACAGTATTGGTCCTTTTCTTGAGATGTTCTCAAAAGAGTTAATATGCTCATCAGATGAGGTACCATCTAAACTATTGAGCACATCACTGGAAAGGATTGAAAGAAACACATGATTCAAGGCAAGACACATTCAAACTTGCTTCAAAACTCAAGGACAAGTTTACTATAATCGAGGAAGAATGATACTGACTGCTTTCCAGAGGCATAAAGTTATACTTGGATATCCATCTGAAAGTATTCAAACTTTTAACCACAGATCTCTGTGGAAACCACATTCCTTATCTGTATGGGTTGTTAGTAATTCAGCCATTTTGGGCTTCAAATCATGTGTCTACTAGAAAAACCATTGAGGAATTTTATTTTCTAAGTTTGCTAGGTTTCTTATTTCCATTATTAAGTCATAGAAACCCTAGGGGGGAGAATAGGCAATCTTCTAGAAGATTGTGGTCTCCATAGATTACAAAGTTAAGAATCTTTAAAATTTTAGGCAAGTTGTTCATTTCCTTGTTTGCTTTGAGTTAGTTTTCCCAATGTTGTTTGGAGTCTAAAAAGATTCTTTCCATGTTTTGCAACGGTCTAGTTTCATAAGACCATAAAGGAACTAGAAACCATTTTTGAAAGAATATGGAAGATTAAAACGTTTAGGAAAATAGAGCTAGCATAAGTCCGAAGCTAAGTCAAATAAAGAGGGATCCAAACCTCTACGAGTACCATTTAGGCCTATAGCCAAATAAATCAAGTACTAAATTTTGAGTTGCTTAAATGTGGTGAGAGACCCACCTTCAGAGCAAATATCTTCAACTCTTTTTTGTAGAGAGAATGATTCGACAACTGTTTTTCGTAGAAAGAATGATTAAACTCTAGCATACGTTTGTGAAAGTCTCCCCTATATGTTGGAGTTAAAGCCTTCCAAGGCCTAGAACCCACCATTCTGTGAAGGTTCTTAGTCAGAGTGGGACTGACACAATACCATAACTCCTTGACTTGCCAAATCTTTGCATTCTGGGACTCAAAGAGACGTAAAACCCCAAATCATGAGGAATGAGTGTTTAAGGGGTCTTTTGGATTGAGAGATCTTTGAGCTTCCTCTATTTAAAGTATACCTCATGATTGTGTGTGTCGGGCCATGAGTGTTGTTTATATATGGGTACGAGAATGTTGTTGCTCGAGAACCAGTATGAGAATAAGCCCTGTTGAGAAGACTAGGCTTTAAGAGGACAGAAGCCATTATCCTTGACCTCAAGCCTTCTCACAGCATGTGCATATATAGTTGCAAATGCGAAGCCGCTCTCTCTCAAGGCAAATCTGCTTGAGAGAGTTATGTGCATATACTAAGAGAAAAAAACCTCCGCATCTGCAAGACTACATGTCCTTGGTGTGCACTTGCAATCTCCTATAAATATGGAGTCCGACCATCTATCTACTTGACTTTGACAAGCCAAACATGGACCCTGAAAAAGTCTGTGGAACATGGGTCTTGTTTGGTTAATATGAGAAAAATGACCTGGGATTCTGGATCTAGCCAAGTGAAGTACCCAAATCCATTTCTTGAAGGATCCTGATTTCCCTTAGTATATTTGTCTAAGATGCCAAACTGATTCAAAATGATAGAGAACTGTTAAAAATGTATTTTTAGCAATTTTTGAGAATTTTCTAGAGGCAAGAAAGGATGTTTTGGAATTGTTTGACAAAATCTCAATTGAGGACAGCCACACGTGGTGCCCAATTGGCCAATGGGTGCCACATGGCCACCATGTGGCTGCCAAATCCAGCATGCAGCTGACATGTGGGTGACATAAGCAGCCCTAGGGTGGCATGTATTTCAGTTGGTGTTTGTAGTGAACATACTTTAGACATGTAAGTTTGTATTAAAGACTTAAGGTGAATTTTGGCACGGGTATTGCCATGTAGGACCAAGATTTTTCGCCACAATTTATGGAGAATTGTCCAATTACAAATCAAGGTTTTCAAACCCCTTTCTATGCGGAAAATTTTGTGTCCACAGGAGTACCACGACATATAGTTGGAAAAAAGCTTTGATGATGATGATGACGAGTATTATGACATAAACATTTGTCCAATGAGAACACGTGTGTTACGACACATCTGAGAGACAGATATGGCTTTGAATTTCAAAGATTGAGAAAGTGTAGCGAAATGAGGGGCATACCCATCCTATGGTTATTCTTTCTCACAATTTCAAAAAAAACCATGGGAATTTTTGGCATCAACGTTTACTTTGATTGAATTTCAATTTATATGTTATGAAGGGAAATTTGGAGTTGAATTAGGGTTAGAAGGAATAAGAGTGTGAGAAATCTCATCCAGGCATATGACAACCATTGTGTGAGATAAAGAGCTAGGATATTAGCTTTCTCTCACCCCTTGGTGCCTTTCATCTATGGTCCAAAATGAATCAAATGAAGCTTCCACATTAGAACTCCCATATAAGACTTCAAACCCTAACTTTCCTCATAACTAAGTGAGATTGGAGAAGACCTGGAGAGCCATGCCACCCATTCTTGAGCTCTAAGAGAGACAAAAACTAAGAGAGAAAGGGAGAGAGAGAGAGGCACACCCCCGTCTCTCCTTGGAGCCTAACATTGGAGGACCATCAAACTTCAAGGATGTCTTCAATCTCACCTCCTTCAGCCTTCTTTCTTGCTGTAAATCCATTAACAACAGCAAGATATATGATCCTTTATCCCCTCATTTAAATTTCTTGCCCATTCCGTGATTAACTAGTTTGCCCATATGCCTAGTTCATTATACTTGATATTGGCATAGTTTTACCATGGGTTCTAAGTTTATTTAGCTGAAATTTTCTAAGCATTATCGTGATATAACAGCAAGGGAAACATCTTCCTATGGTGTCCTTGGAACCCTATTTCTGCTAGCTCTCACTAGGTCAAAATCATGACACATACGCTAATATTTGCACACTCTAGCTCTCTCTCTCTCTCTCTCTCTCTCTCTCTCTTTCTCTCTCTCTCTCTCTCATTCCCACACATTGATATCAACAGTCCGCTTTTTGAATGAGAATTTCAATTACTTGGGTAAACTTAGTGTGGATTAAAGCTTCTTAATACAAGCTTCCCTTGAATTATTATTTTGGCCCTATGATCTTCCACTATAGGTAGTGGACATAACAAGAGATGTATTTTAAGTCCTTGATGGTAAACCGGGTAAAATGAGATTGAAATCGGCTTCCCATGAATATAGATTAATGTGCACACATTTAGTTTTGCATGTGTTAATGGAGATTGAGTTTGCATGAATTTTGGAATCTAAGTGTATTTATCAATTCATGAAATGAATATCATCATCATCATCATCATCATTTTAGCCTCGTCCCAATTAATTGGGATTGGTTACATGAATCCTGGTTCTCCAATCTGCTCTATTAAAGGCCATATCCTTAGTGAGGCCATAAGTTCCCATATCTTTTCGGACTACTTTCAACCATGTCCTTTTGGGCCTTCCCCTTGCCCTTTTCAGTCCTTCCACTTAAACTAATTTGCCCTTTTCAGTCCTTCCACTTGGTCGGCGCCACACCTGGCCAACCCACCTAAGTCTACTCTCTCTCATTTTATCACCTATTGATGCCACACCTAAATTTTCTCAAATAGATTTATTGCAAATTCTATCCCTTCTTGTCTTCCCACTCATCTATCTCAACATCCTCATCTCCACTACACTCATTCTATAGGTCTATTGTTTTTTGTCCGCCCAGCATTCCACCCCATAGAGCAAAGCTGGTCTCATCGTTGTCCTATAGAACTTGCCCTTCAGCCTCATTGTTATGAGGCGATCACATTAAATTTCAATTTCACATCTCCACTTCGCCCACCCAGCTCAAATTATGTGTGCGACATCTCCTTCGATCTCTTTATTTTCCTAGATTATCGACCCAAGATATCAAAAGTGCGGTCTTTTTTGTATTTCATGGCCGTCAATCTTAACTACTTCCTCGTCTCTACTCCTATTATTATTAATTTGCACTCCATATACTCTGTTTTAATCCGACTAATTTTAAAACCTTTGGATTCTAGAGCATCCCTCCAAAGTTCTAACTTTGTGTTGATGTCGTTTTAGGTCTCATCAATCAAAACTATGTCATCTGCGAACAACATGCATCACGATACCTCATCCTGTAGGTGCCTAATTAAGTTATCCATAACTAAGACAAAGAGGTAAGGGCTCAATGCTAACCCTTGATGTAGACCTATTGTCACTGAAAACTCACTCGTCTCTCTACTAGTTGTTCGTACACTAATAACCTCTCCATCGTACATATCTCTCACCACGCCAATGTAGTGTCTAGAGACGCCTTCCAACACTTGTCAAATCAAATCTCGAGGTACTCTATCATAAGCTTTATCTAGATCAATAAAGACCATGTGGAGGTCTTTTGTCTTCGCCCTAAACTTCTCAATCAGTTGCCTAAGTAGGAAAATAGCCTTAGTTGTTGACCTTCCTAGCATAAAAAGAAATTGGTTTTCAGATACACTTGTTTCATGCCTTAGTCGTTGCTCAATGACTCTTTTCCAAAGCTTCATAGTATGGCTCATAAGCTTGATCCCTCGATAGTTTCCACAATTCTGTATGTCTCATTTATTCTTGTAAATAGGTACCACAATACTTTTTCTCCATTTGTCTGGCATTTTCATTGTTTTCAACACCTTGTTGAACAACTTTGCCAACCAGTCAATGCCAATTTCCCCCATGCACTTTCAAACCTCTATCAGGATACCATCTGGTCCTAAAGCCTTTCCTATCTTCATCCTTTTCAAAGCTTCTTTCACTTTCGACATCCTAATCCTACAAATGTATCTAGGAACTCATCATGAATTATACCAATAGTCCCTTCAACGATTATGTTCCCATTTTGTTCGTCATTTAATAATTTTTTAAAATAGACTCTCCACCTTTTGTTGACCTCATCATCCTTTACCAAGACCCTTTGATCCTCACTCTTAATGCATTTAATATGGTTTAGATCCCTACATTTTTTCTCTCTTATTTTTGCTAATTTAAAGATATCTTTTTCACCTTCTCTTGTTCCCAATTTATTGTATATATTATCATATGCCTTAGGTTTAGTTTTACTTACTATTTGTTTAGCATTTTTCTTAGCATTTTTATATTCTTCTAAGTTTTGATCGTTTCTATTACACTGCCAAGTTTTATAGCATGATTGCTTTTTGCTAATGAACTTCTGAACCACATCATTCCACCACTAAGTTTCCTTATCGAAGTTTCTTTTCCCTCTAGATTCTCCTAAAACTTCTTTTGCCACTTTGTGATGCATTAAGGCATCTCATTCCATATTATAATGACATCATGCTCAAAGTTCTATTTCCCTTCTTCAACTAATTTATCCCTAAATAAGTCGATTTTCTCATTTTAAAATTCCACCACCTAATTCTTGGACGCTCATTACTTTCACCCCTTCTCCTTCTTTATGCAGACGTCCATGACCACGAGCCTATGTTGGGTAGTCAAACTCAAACTCTGTCAACTAATTCATGAGTTGAATATATGTGGCTGAAATTGCATATAAGGGACATTGTATTGTACTTTCTCAGTCTCTACGGTGTCCATTTGAGTGGGAGTTTTGTTGGACAAAATTGAAGTAATGCATATGCAATCTTGAGCATTTGTAATGGTCCTTATGTGAGGAAGCTTGAATGTATTGCTGTAATTTGGTCTAGGGTCTTTTTACCTCAAGTGTTTTGTATTCAAGTGAATGAAAAATTTTAATTGTTGTTTCCTTGGACTTGGCTTTAAACCAATGTTTTAAAATGCAGGATGAGGCCAAAAGCGGTGGGGGGGCCGATGCGGCGATGCAGCTCGATGCGGTCCGGATGCGGGTGCATCGCGACGATGCAGTCAATAAAAGTAAAAACATTCTAAAAAATCTAAAAAAAAAGGTTATTGCATAGAAAAAAAGATGGAGGTGATATATGTGATAGTAGGTATTTTAGTTTAATGATTAACTCCAAAATTATTAGCTTTTGGAGATTCGGTATCCACTATCCCCAATTTTAGTGCCCAATTTCTTCACGGCTCTGAAACCCCCAATTTCTTGTCACAAATTCACCTAAACTTCCCCAAATCAACAATCAAAAGGTTCTAATCAATATCCAAGTATCAAACAATCCCCAAATCCAAGATCCTAATGAAAAAACATTTCCGCCTAAATTTTTTTTTTCCTCGATTTGATCCCAAAAAAGCCACGAAAGTGGCTGTAAATGATCATTTAGGGGGTTTAATACCCTCCCAAAAAGGCCATTTTGCCCCCCCAATTTTTGATGGTCGAAAAGACCATTTTGCCCCTCCTCGAGGGGCACAATCGAAATTTTTTTTGCAGAAAACGATGCAGCTCTGATGCGATGTGGCTCTGATGCAGCGCATATGCAGCCGCTTAACTCAAAATCGCATATGCGGTCTGTGCAGATGCAGTGCCCACCGCATACCGCATGATGCAACAACATATGCGGCAATGCGGCCGCATTTTAAAACACTGCTTTAAACAACAACCTAAGGTTCCTTTGGAGGAGAGATTCCCCATAACTCTAGCATATTTGGAGGTTCTCCCTATGTAAGCTTGCGCTTCTTATTCATTTCTTCTTGTGCTTTTGAGTGGCATTTACCAATCCAAGATTTTTTCATTCAAATTCTTCACCTTATTCATCCTCAAGTCAACCCCTCCCAAGCCCTAAATACATAGCCTTCCTCCTTACCCATCCCTTATACTCCTCCACCCTCCAACCCTATTTTGGTCCCAATCTCAAATCGATCCCTGGAAAACCAGACTTCAAACTTGTTGGACCTGAAAATTTCCAGCAAGATTCACCTCCAACAAAACCATTAAAACCCTCAAAGTTTTGGACAAACCGCCGAGAACACCAACAAACCAAACTGCTTGCTACCTCAAGCTTCAAATCATCCTCATGTATTTATATTAGAAGCCCTTATCCAATCCTGGAACAAAGAAATTATTTCTATGATTGTTTCAAACCCTAAAAAAATCAAACCAGACTCCTAACCTTGTTGGCCACATTTAACCCAAGATTTCCCAACCCAAACCGTTCTCTCTAGGCCATTCACATATGTTGCATTCGTTCAGAGGCCAAGTCCCCCTTGGTCCTATATCAATCTGCTTCCATGATGCCCCAATGAAATTGTTGATGATTGCTTTCTTGTTCATGTCTATTTACCCTAGGCCATAATGCCAATGATCTAATCATCTTTAGTTAAAAGTTTAACCAACTTGTGTCTATCATTGAAGTGCACGCTTCACCTTCGACTCATCGTGGGCTTGAAAAAAACTCTGACACGGGAAACATTTATTTCAACTCCTCATCAATCGAGAAAACCTTGCTTAGTAGGTTCTTAGAATGCACCTTATTGAACTTTCCTTCTATATATCTAAGATTGTCACTATTTGATACAAGGCTTACACCTCAACTTTGCCAACCACTTGATAAGAAAACCATTTCATTTCCAAGCTGAAATTCTTGAAAACTTTAATGCTTCCAATCCTACTCACACTGATCAAATTATGCCTAAGCTCTTAGCTCAATCACAGGAGCTCTATTTTTAAACTCTCATCCAGCAACTCCAATACCATAGAGGTGCTCTATTTTTAAGCTCCCATCCAGCAACATCAATACCATAGAAAGACTTCAAAGGGCTTTCTACGATGATCTGACCTAAACTAAAGATGCCGTCACCTACTTAAATGAGCACCTTTTTTGTAAATCAATATTTGAAGGTGGATTTGATTTAAGCAAGTCAAGGGCATAAATGTATCCATACCACCCAAGATTGGATAGGACATGGAAATTGAAGGCCATATCTCGTGTGTAAAACTAACGAGGAGAAGGTAATTTTGGATATGTCACATTTGGAAATGAAGAATTGTTTGTGCTGGACCATGGGCTTTGAGAGGTGTGCACAAACATACACCCATCATCATCATACGAGCCTTGTCCAAACTATTTGGGACAGCTACACGAATCTTGCTCCACCCATTTCACTCTGCCAAAGACCATACACTTAATTAAACTATAAGTCATCATATCTTTTCTCACTACTTCCATCTATGTTCTTTAAGGCTTTATCCTTGGCCTTTTAAAGCCATCCACTTGAACCAAATTACCCCACCTAACCAGTGGTGTCCTAGGTCAACGTTGCACATGACCAAACGACCTAAGTCTAATTTATCTCATTTTATCGCCTATTGGAGCTACCCCTAAATTTCCTCGATTGTATTCATTCGAAATTCTATCCTTCCTTGTCTTGCCACTCATCCATCTCAACATCCTCATCTTAGCAACACTCTTTCTATGGATATGTTATTTCTTGACTGCCCAACATTCCATACCACAAAGCATGGTTGGTCTTACATCAGTCTTATAGAACTTTTCCTCTAGTTTCATTGGCATGATACAATCACATAAGACTTCAGAAGCACATCTCCACCTTGTCTACCCATCTCTAATTCTATGAGCAAAATCTTTCTCAATCTTTCCTTTCTATTGGATTATCGACCCAAGATATAAAAAATAATTTCTTATAGGTACGTCTTGGCCATCAATCTTAAATTCTTAACTAATTCCTCATTTATGCTTCTATTATTATTATACTTGCATTCCATATATTTTATCTTAGTCCCACTAATTTTAAAACCTTTAGCTTCTAAAGCATTCCTCAAAATTTCTACCTTTATGTTTACGCCCTCTCTAGCCTCCTCAATCAAAATTGTCATACACAAACAACATACACCATAGGACGTCCTCGTATAGATGGCTAGTTAACTAATCAATAACAAAAGAAAAGAGATATCGGCTCAACACTGAGCCTTGATGTAGGACTATTGTCACTAAAAACTCACTTGTCTTTCTACTAGTTATCCTCACATTAGTTAGTGCTCCGTCATACATATCATAACCACATCAATATCTCCTCTTGAGACTCCTTCCTTTTCCAGCACCCTCCAAATTATCTCTCTGGGTACCCTATCATATGTTTTCTCTAAATCAATAAAGACCATGTAGAAGTTTTTTCCTTCTCCCTAAACTTCTCAATCAATTGCCTAAGTAAGAAAGTAGCCTCAATGGTTGATCTCCTTAGCATAAATCTGAACTAATATTATGATACTCGTTTCACACCTTAGTCATAGCTCAATCACTCTCTCCCACAGTTTCATAGTGTGGCTCATGAGTTCCATCCCTCCATAATTCATACAACTTTGTATCTCTCCTTTGTTCTTATAAATAAGTACCATAGTACTTCTCCTCCATTCATCTGGTATTTTCTTTGTTATCAAAATATGTCAAACTCTCCAAGGCACTTCCAAACCTCTATTAGTATAAAGTTTGATCATAAAGTATGACCATTCATCTGGTCATAAAGTTTGTCCTACTTTAATCTTTCTCAAAGCTTCTTTCACTTTAGATATTCTAATCTTACAAAAGTATCTATGACCTCCAACCTCATTTATTTCAATGGTTACTCCTAACGATGAGCTCCCAAAATGGTAGTCATTTAACAATTTCTGAAAATAAATTCTCCACATTTCATTGACCTCGTCATCCTTCACAAACACAATCTCAACCTCACTCTTAATGCATTTAACATGATCTAGGTCCCTACACTTCCTCTCTCTCATTTTTGCTAGTTTGTAGACATCTGTTTCACCTCTCATGTCCCCAATTTATTGTATAGATTATCATATGCCTTAAACTTAACTTTACTATTTTCTTAAAATTCCTCTTGCCATTGCTATATTTTCTAAATTCTGATAATTTCTTATCATTTCCGTTCCCTTGCACAAGAAACACCCATACATTAAAGGAAATAACCAAAGTGAGATTGGGAATGGACCGGACTGTGATATATATAGGATGAAATCATAAAAAGCTTGGGTATGGAAGGCTCTTTAAAATTTCTAGTTTCTATTATGGGGCTTCATGGTAACTCCCATCACCAAGTGGAAGGCTAATTAAAGTGTGGTGCTCCTATTTGTTGATTCCTCATGGAGGTCGAAGAGAGGATACCACCACTTGGGTACCAAATGACTATAGAAAAAAATCATCGAAAAGGTACATGAACTCATTAAGAAACATGGACCCACAGAATCTTAAGGCATTATGAGAGAACAGACCAGCATCAAGGTTTACTTGGGTAGCTTTCCTCTATTAGTTCTCAACTACTATTACAACTCAAAGATGGGGTAAACATTGTTGCAATAGATGTTTTTTATGCAGATGGGATATTGAGAACCACAATCATCTATTTATAAGATGCGCTTTCAAAAGTGAGATCTGGAAAACAATTATACAAAAATTCAGCATCTGACCAATGATAAATGCTAACCTTCAAAGGCTTATCACATATTTGCTCAAGAGGAAGTAAAATAACAAACCCATACTCGAGCCTTAGAAAACCTCACTTTTAATACTAGTTTAGGTAAGTTGGCAAGAAAGAAATTGATGAGCCTATGACAGTACATCCTCCCATATCCATATGGTGATTCAAGAAACATTTATAGAAGATTATAAATTACTTACCAGAAGCAAAATCCCTATACCAAGAAATAAGAGGGAAAGAGGCATCTTAAGAGACGGAATTGCCACCACAGAAGGTATGAGAGGGAGAAAGGGATTGTGTGTGAGAGAGGATGGCTGTGAAAAAGGAAATGCATAAAATAGCATCATGTGAGCAAAATCCTCCCACCAAGAATTAAGAGGGAAAGAACCATCAGTGAGAGACGGAGTTGCCACCACAAAATACATAAGAGGTAGAAAAGGAGTGTGGTGCACATGAAACATTAAGGCGCACAGGCATGCACACAGACACACACAACCCGCTCTCACACACACTCTCTCTCTCTCTCTCTCTCTCTCTCTCTCTCACACACACACACACACACACACACACAGGCAACTAGTCGCTTGGTTGCATACAACTTATTAGGCCATTATGGATTTAGTCCTTCAAACATTGTGTTTATAGCAGTAATACGAAAGGGTGGATCCACCAAAACTTGAGCTAAATTAGTCGCCTTGGGGGGAGGGGGGGAGGGAGAAAACTCTAGCAACAATGAATTTTGCATGCATTTCAAAATTCTATGGAAACTGCAACCAGTTGTGGCACTGTCTATGTGGAAACTAAATGGCATTGTCATCAGGTGCGTCAAAGAACTCTTCACAAAGGATCTATTGAAGGAGCTTCACCAATAATTGAATTGAAATCTAATTATAAACTTTATGAGCAAAAGATTCAGTCTTTCAACAAAGCAAAAAGCAGCCTAACAAATGGTTTGTATGTGAAGACTGAAATAATCAAGCTACAATATTATGCATTGAGAAAAGCACTAGAAGAGATATTTACAAAGGCATGGAATATATATGCACTATGTTGAATGAAAAATTTCGTGAAGAATATCTATTTAAGAAATGCCAGGTCTCATACACCAAGACTCACAGTCTTGGTCACTCATTTGTGCTCCTTTTGACTCGGCCATCTATCCTAGGAGAAGTTTGAATGCCAATTCGAATGTGCTCCATTCAGCTGAGACCAAAGTTCAGACCACATCTAGCAGGACCCAAATTCATTATAGGCTCAGCGCCATTAGCACAACCAAATCCAAGGAAGACAAGAACCTTGAGGATGTAGGTCGCCACTAAACTAACTGAGCAGGAAACTCCAGGCAAATTTTGACCAAAACTCAATATATGGGACCTCAAGTTAGTATCGTGGAGTACTAGATTTGGATATCTTCCAATCGTGATGCCATTTTCCACGTCAAAACTCCAATTTTTGGGTTCACTACTTAGTTCAGATAGCACTATGACAAAATCAGAAACACATTAAATGGCTAAATATGCAACAAAATGATAAAATTGTATATGATTAATTCAGGTCTTCTTTCTTGTTAACTTTAGGTTCACTAAATAATAGAAAGTTTTGAACACAAAGAACTAATTAGGGTCCATAATTTGGAAATGTAAGGACTCAAAGATGAATTGAGATGTAATCTAAAGATTTGTAGCGAACCACTGATTCATCTTCTATCTCCAATTAAATGATGCATATGAAGAGAATGTGAGGAATCATCCCAAAGATTTACTCTAGATGCAGAGGAACCATGTATAGCTTCAAGTCACGATCTTCTGATTGCATCCATTCACATGTAACTATGTTGAATTGAAGGCAAATAGTGCCACATAAATTCTGTTTCAAGCACCTATTTTCCAAAGTATCAGCCCTTCCAAAAAAAAACCAAGAGGCATGACTTTCATGATCAAAGACTTGTGTTTGTCCTCCGAGTTGCACAGGATTACCTAGGAAATCTGAGAGGGCTTTATTGTTAAAGGGAATACCTTTAAACCCACATGTCATGCCCTATTAATTCCTAGTATACTAAATCTTGTCAAGTTGAGACTTGTGCTCCATGTTACATCACTAAAGCAAGTCATTTTACAAAGAAAATAACTATTTTAAACTAAACTTATACATCCTTATCCAACTGGAGAGGTTATTAGTTGTTTTAACCCCAGAACAAGCAATCTAACTCTCATTTAATTTTGCATGGACCAATTCTCAAGGGAATCCAATCATGCAAGGCCACATTTTCTGAATAATTCATTTTCATAGCATGATTTAACAAGTGGAATCAGAGCTACGTCAGTTAATAATAGCATTCCAATATGGAAAAAGACAAAACTATCATTGGAATTCAAATATATAATAAACAAACCAAACATGTGTATTAAACAAGAGGAAATTTTCTTTCCAAGCACTGAGTATAAAAAGAAGGAAGAATAAAGAGAGAGACATTCCAGGACTACCTGAGCAAAAGAGTCTCCACTGCCCGAGTATTCTTCTCTTTTAAGAAGAAAAGCCTTACGAGCTAAAATGCATTGAGCCCTATACTTCTCCACAATGGGATTACCCTTTCCTGACTCATCCAATCCAATTTTAGGATCCCCAGGATATTTAGCAACACCTTTCAGCCACTTCAACATGAGAATTAGAGGTTCCCTCTTCCATGTAGGAGAACATATGTTCCCATCCACTTTTTCATCCTCACTGTCGACATAAATCACAGAAATATTCAAATTTTCTCCACGTTGCTTTGATGGGGCTTCATGCTTGGGCCCATTACAATCTAATTTCGGAGAAGCATACGCGCTTTGCTTTGATGGAGTTCGAAGCTCCTTCCCATTGCAATCTAATTCACAAGAAGCATGCATCCCATTTTTCTTATGCATGTTTCCATGAACAAGGGCCTCTAAACAGTTCTTAAAGTCCAATCCATGCGCCTCCATCCACCGATCCATGAAGCTTAAATATTTTGCATATACCAACTTAATCGGAGCCCCACAAGAAGATTCAAAGCACAATTCATCTGCAACTGAACTCCATGCACAACTTTTTGATACTGAATCATACCCACCTTTTTTCCACACCACCAGAAATAGGCTGTAGAGATCAATCGATCTCCCATCTCCAACCATTGGAGGGAAAGGCCTACCTTCCTTCTCTTGTGAACCTTTTGCACCAGCTTTCAGAATCTGATTAAACAAGACTTTAATCTTGCCCTTACTGAGCAAATCTTCGTCAGAATTGCCGACAATATCCATGTGAACACCTTCGATCTAATTGCTAGGAAGGGTTTCAACGCGATTTGAGCGAGACCCATCTATACAATAAGCCATGGAAACACAACCCAACTAGTCCAAATTTGAATTCAAAATTTGCAAATTTTGGGTTTTATTAGGACATTGTTAGAGCTCAACTTTAAAGACCAAAGAAGCTGCAGGGACATGATATTGGAATCCCTGAAAGAAAGGACATGATATTGCAATCCCTGAAAGAAATTAGAGTTTTAGATTGATTAACGGTGAAAACTTACAGGTGGGCCATCTTCAATTTACGCATAGGACTTGTTTTCAAGCGTTTTCTCCCGCCCTTTTCTGCGTGCGACATTTGCCAAACGACGGGGCATTAAGTACAAGCCCTAAAAATTGTTGGCTTTAGGGGGGATCGGAAAGAAAATTTCAGCAAGGGCATTTATTTCTTGCCCTAATTATTTTTACCCTTGTGCTTCGGAAAAGTACTTTCTTGGGCCTTTTTCCATTGAGAAAGAGAGGGAGAGTTGTCCAGGCTTTATTGGTTCAAGGGCCAAGCTTCCAAACCCTAAAATTGGCGAGGGGCTATGACAACCCTAATTTATAAAAGGGGTTTTGAATCGCGTTAGGTTGGGTTGGGTTACTCACGAGGATGGGTCCTTGGGGAATTCGTGTATGTAAAGGAAATCCTGATTTTTCTTTGAAATTGTAATTTAAAGATCATTTAAAGAGATTTTAGGTTTATTTTCATGAAAAGAAATCATATATTATCTAGCAAGTTAATATGAAAGGTGCATAATGTAATCAATATATATGGGAACGGTATATACAATATCTTGTATTTTATAGTAAGTCTAGGTATAGTATAGGTATCTGTGAGTTATTTTATTCTTGTCATCTGTATTTTTTTATATAATGCAAATTTGTATATTCATATTGATTAATAGACTCTGAGTCTCTTAAGACAAACTCAAGTTTGTTACCCTGTTATTACTTGATCCTATATGTTTTGGTATGTGAGCTGTTAAGGTCTGCGAGCAGTTGAATCTATCTCGGATATGCACCGAGTTTTATTGGCTCTTCCGAGTGTCATTCTATTTTCTCAGTTGACTAGACTGTTTTTAATCTTTGAAAAAGATTCAAAGCTTTTTTTTTTTTTTCTAATGCTCGATCCTGTCTGTTCTTATCCGCTACTGGCCCATTATGTTTTTTTAGATGTGTCAACTGTTTTCAGTTTCTGGTGTAGATCTTCCAGTGTTATTTTATGATTTATTGAGCATCTTTTGTGCTTGCAAAGAGCATTCTGGAAGACTAAATCTAAGTTCCCTTCGGTCGTTTTGTTGTTGTTTGGGCAATCAAGTCATTCACAAATCATTGTCATTGCTATCCATTGTTGTTTGGTGTTGGCTCTTGGCTTTTATTTTATTTTGTCTGATTGTTGTTTCTCTCTATACATCCGTAGGTATCGTCATCCTAGTACCCATCTTCAACCTTCAATTTCCGTCTCCCTAATACCTTGTGGTACCCATTGTATTAATGCTTGTCTTGGATATGGAAGACCGATAGTGCCTGTGATATGTCTCTAGGAACTAAGCATAAAAAAAGTTTGAGGCATTTGATTTGGAAAGATTACAATGCAAAAGTGGTTTACTTAGTGGATGCAGCGGACATCTAGAGGTTTGCAAAGTCGAAGAAGGAGCTGGATTTTAGGATTTATGTGGAATCAATATCGTATCTACTGATCCAACTTCTAAATATCCGACTTCTTGTTTTTGTTACTTATGGTTCAAACACTAATTGCTCTCTCTCTCATAGCATCTTGAGTTTGAGGGGAAGTGTGAAAGGAAAGTATATATTGTCGATCTGGTTAATATGGAAGGTGTATAATGTAATCAATATATATGGGAAAGGCAGATACAATATCTTATATTTTATAATAAGTCTAGGTGTAGTATAAGTGTGTGATTTATTTCTATTCTTGTTATTTGTATTTGTCTGTATAAGGCAAGCTTGTATATTCATATTGATTAATGGACACTGAGTCTCTTCAGAGAAACCTGAGACTTCTTCATATGGTATCAAAGCCTGATTCATCTTCACTATGTCAATTCATGATCTGTTATTACTCGATCCTATCCCTATCTATCATTACTCGATCTTCAAAGAAACCTGAGACCTTTCACAATTTGACATAATCTCTCAATCTTTATCCTTTAAGTTACAAATCTTTGTAAAGATTGTTGAAGATCTTGTAATTATTTTGTATATCATGTTATATATAGAAAGTGTAGTATTTCATATGTATATTAATTATTGCACTATGTCTTGCTATGCAAGTTACCTCTATGAAGAATCCAATGGAATTGATCCCCAACCTGCTCCAACCAACATCAAAGAAACCCAACACTGGAAGATAAACAATGCAATGATTGTCTCATGGATCCTAAGTTTTGTGGATGTCAATATTAGAACGCCAATAAGAGGGTTTTTCACTATGAAAGAAATATGAAAACATTTAAAAACAATTACTAGCAATCAAATCTTGCAAGGCGATTCTAAATTGAATATGATATGTTTACCTATGGACAGGGGGATAATGATTATTAAAAGTCATAACCTCAGGTTGCAATGAAATTACTTCGTTGGGAGGTCCCTTATGCAACCTAAATTTTCTTCATCGATCTCCTACGCCTTTATATGCTGATAATATGAGCGTCATTTGTATTGCTTCCAATCTAGTGTTCTATAAGCACACAAAGCATATAGAAGCTGATTGCAAATTCATTCGTGAAAAAATAAATGGCCGGAGAAATTACACTCTCACACATGGCCTCACCACAACAGCTAGCAAATATTTTTATCAATAAAATAACTCGAGCTCATCATCTCATTGACATAATGATGTTGTTCAACCAATTTGAGGGGGAATGTAGAGATTGTTGAAGATAATATGATTATTTTGTGTGCCATCTCAAATATAGAAAGTTTAGTATTTCATATGTATATTATGTATTATACTATATCTTGTTGTGCAATATAACTTGCTATATAAATCACCCTTGATTGTATATATACATGTTGATAATAGCGAATGAATACAAGTTTTTCCCTCTACATATTTACGTGTTTAACACATCTAAAGTAAATCAAATCTAGCTTGATTTACAAATCTTCTTGGACTGCCAAACATGTGGTAAGCTCTCTTTTCTCCTCTCGTACATAGCTCCCTAATAACCATTCCCTATGTATCTCTTTTCTGTTCTCTCTCTCATTTTCCCTACCCTCTCTCCTTAACTCTATAACCCTCTCTCTCTCCCTACCACTCCACAAACCCTCTAACTCCTCTCTCCCCATCATACGAATGTCAACTCTACCACCAGGCTCCCTCAAAAGTTGTAGTAAGACTGGGTTTTCAAGCCCTTAAACAAGGCCCTCAGTTGTTAGAACCGAAGTCACCTCGGTCACCCGCAAAGGAAGAAGCTTGGCACGATTTTCTTTATGTTTATACTCGAAAATGCGAGCAAGGAACTTCTCCCCGGCTTTGGTTTCAGGTGCAAACAAATCAAAGAGTTGGAAGAGTACGGGTCCCGTCAAATTACGCTCCGAGGGAGAATCGGGTCCTAAGACTTTATCCCTCTCAAATCGCCGACAAAGTTGCTTCCCTCCTGTCTCGACCTTGGAACCCAACAAAGGATTTGAAAGTAAAAATGACATTTTAGAAGAAGCGATTTAGAAAGAGAACAAAGGAGGAGAACCACAAGTACGCAACTAAACTAGGAAAGTAAGAATGTGCGAGAGTAAATAATCCAACTACATGATGCAAAAAAAATAAGAAAGTAAAAAGCATAGAGATTACTAAGTATAAGGTACTTTCTAAACTAAGCATGCATAGCATAAAATGATAGAGAGAGATGATTAAAGATAAGAGAGAGTGGATATGAAGGAGAAAGGAGAAGATATCCCTATCGACGAGACAAAGAGATTTGAGCACAAGATGAGAATAAAAATAATAATACAGTATAGAAGGGAACAAAACGGGAGAAAAGGAGATAGAAAACTAATACTAACAGATAGCTTGCAAGGAGAGCAATAAAAATAGATATAGAAGAAAGAAGGGAAGAGTATTAGAAAGAGTGCTAAAATAAATAAGATAGGGAGAAGTAGAGAGTGGATATCGATAGTAAAGAAAAAGAGGTGAATGCTTGATTGGGAAAGTGAAGAAGAAGGCAAGATCTACACCGTCAAGTGAACAAAACCGAAAAAGAAGCAAGTGCAATGAAATAAAAGAAATAAATGAAACAAGAAAAGAGAAAACAACCATGTAATGAAAGAGATAAAAGGTTGGAATGAGAGGAAAGAACCTATGCTATCAAATGGAGAAAGCTAAGAATAGGTATAACTGTAACAAACTAAGAAAATAAGTGCTTATGATAGAAAAAGAAAATAAATCTATATTAAAGAAGATGGGAGAAGGGAGAGATCTACATTATCAAGTGGGTAATAAGGGAAAAGAGAAACAAACACAACAAATTAATAAGTGTAATAAAGAAAAGAGAAATAATCCAATAATAAAAGAGATGAGAGATTAGGTAAGAGAAGAAGATCTATATTACTAAATAGAGGAAACAAGGAAAAGAAGTAAATACAAAATTCCAAATGAAATAAATACCATCAACAAAAGAAAATAATCATGTAATAAAGAAGATGAAAGAGGAACGTGAGGATTAATTATAACTAATCTATGAGTAATAAATACTACAATAAATAGAGAATAAGAGAAGATAAATAACTCAATTAGAGGAAAAATAAGTAAAAATGTATAAAAATAACCAAAAGAGAAATAAATGCAGGGGCTGTAAGAAGGGAAAAGGGAAAGTTAAATCACAAAATGAAGAACAAAGAAGAAAATCATAGCTAACAAATGAATATAAATACCAGGAAAATAATGAAAGAGGGGAGAAAACACGTTTAGGCCCCTAGGCTTATAGCCGAGAGTTGGCGTCATTTCAGAACAATTGGTTACACAGTCAATCCTGAACTTTTTGGTTTTTATCAGGGCAAGTAGAAATAAGGGGAAGAGGGCATGGAAGATCTGCTTATTCGAACCGCCTTCGATGGATAATGTAGCTTGATGGAGTTTATAGTTTTAGTTTTGGATTGAGGGATTTGGATGGTATAGAGATTGCTTAATTGGGTTCACCTTTGAGCTTTTCTTTCAACCTCAAGTTTTTTATTAAGACTAAGGGGATTTGGGCATAATCTAGGCTCAAAATCCTTGAAAGTCCGGACCTTTAAAATGAGGTAAAAAGAGCTATTTATAGGCAAGATGGACCTAAGACACCCTGTAGGTCGGTTTTGAGTGATTTTCAGACCATCAGAGTTCTGTCAACATTTGGATTGGCACCGGCTCTAGTGGAAATGGTGCCATGTCGTTAATGTAGTAATAATGATGGCCAACAAACATTTACTACTCATTAATGCGATTGATACGGCCCTATCAATGTTTGGCAACATTGGCAATGGCGTCGATGACATTCTAACTGCCTTCAAATCTTCTTTCAAACACGTGTCGCGCTTTGGTGACTCTGGTATGGATCTGATGGACCAATCACAACTTGAAGCTATTCCGACTTGCGGTGGTAGTATTTGGAATGTCGTCATGTACCAGCTGGCCCGCTGCCTTGGTTGTACCTTCGTTTGATCATCGACATATAGAAAGTTAAAATCTATAGGTCGTATGACTTTTAACATGTCAGTACGAGTCTGCCATGTTAGTGCGTATGTATGGACCGACATGTTAGCAAGTCATCTCAGTCTTATCCGCTAGGCTGTTTCCCACCTGGTGCAGGTCTTCGGGCCTGATGCTAGTTGGAGTGGAGCCGACAGCACTGCCGTCAGACTTCTGGTCATTTTTGAAGCTTAAAGGTGGCATGGAGCTAGGCGTCGATGGGACTGGTGCGGGCACCACTGCGAATGGCTCCAGACTCCTGGTCTTTCGGGCCGCATGTTCAGTGACTGGAGTGCCTTCGGACTTTTGGTAGGGCTTTGGTGGCCGTTGGGGCAACATCATAGGCTTCCTTCTGAAATGCTTCATGGTCAGGTCGCTCTGAGTCTATCTTGCCTTGTCCCACCTCTTGGTACCTTTGGTCCCACTAGGGCAATGAAGATTTGGTGGAGGTTAGGTTTACTAAAAAGGGATTCTAATGGGATGAATGGTTTAAAATATCCGAGTGGTCTGCCTGGGACATTTCAACATATCCATAACTTCTCCAGTCAAAATCAGGGTGTTTACAGTTGCCCCTCTTTGTCACTTGTGCCTCACTCGAGCAGTGAGACACAAAGCGGTAAAGTAGACCCCTGCAGTAAACAAAGTTGGGTGGAGGAGAGAATCTGGGCTTTTCATCCACGAAGTCCCATCGTCAAGAGAGGGGCCCATGGTGCTTGGTGGTCTCATTTAGGACCTGGTGGTTAGCTTAGCTCAATGTGTGGGGCAACGCAAGTTGGTCGCTTCTGGAATCATCGCTTGGGACCTGGAGGTTAGCATAGCCCATCGTGCGGGGCGCCGTAGGTTTGTCACTTTCGTTTGTAGGTCGTAGCCTAGTGTACCGCTTCCTCAAGGATTTAGAGCCAAAATCATCTTGGATGGAATGTAGTAGTTGAGATGAGAGGTGAAATCTCGACTAAATAGACCATAGATGGCCTCATATCCCAGGTGTGTTCTTAGGGTTGTCTAAGGCTGGTGATGGCTTAGGAATTAGGAGTTTTTCTTTTTATTTTTTGGCTTTGATGGGGGGAAAAGGGATGGTAAGCAGTTTCTACTTACCATAGTTATTTCCTGTTAGATCGAGTGACTATGAATGCATAATGATCAAGATTATCGGGGCCATTCCGACTCCTTTATTTTCGAAAATCATTTTTCAGAGCAAGAAAGTTTGAAATCAAGGGGAAAGGTTTTAGAACAAATGCTAACGCCGGGTTACGATTTGAACAAGAATGATTAAAGTTTTTGAAATGACAAACATAGTCAAGGGTTTTTATGAAATTCTAGACAGGGTCGCCCCTGCACTAGATTTTTGGATTTTTAGAAGAGAGATATTTTGAAAAGCTGGAAATAGACTTGGAACATCATGCGGTGATGGACGAGGTTAAGCAGTTTACTGTCATGTAGCCATGTATGAGGTACGCAGTTTAACATCATGCAACCATAGACAATTATCGAATTGGACTGCCCCTAACGGGTATTGCCAGTATCCATTGGGAAGTTTTGAGGGGATGTTGGTTTTGGCTAATCACATGATTTCTTGGGGGGTCCAATATCCGCCCTAGGTCAGATCCAGGTCATTTTGGTGAGTAAAAGGTGTGGCGATTTTACCAAGGTCATCGATGAGTTCCGATTGTCTCCAAATGACATAAGGGTATTTTGGTCATTTGTTGACACAAGCCCTAAGGGAATCATCCATCGGGTCTAGCCTGCCTCATTTTAGGTTGATAGGACATTGCCTTGGATCCCTTGGGCACTATTGCAAAATTGTGAGACATGGTTTTTGGGCGACATTGGCAATGCCTTCGGCGACATTCCAAATGCCTTTAGATAGTCAAAGGGCATTTTCATCATTTGGTGACATGGGTCCCAAGGGAATCTTCCATCATCTTTGACCTACCCACTTTTTTAGTCGATTAGATTCATCTCTGATCTCCTGGGGTGGTGGTGGACATTTTTAGTAATGTCCTAGGATCCTAGGGAATGTATAGTACCTTGGACAACCTATTTTGAGAAGATTCTGCCTCCCCTGATTCCTTTTTGCCTAGGTCTCGTCTTGTCATCATGTGGAAGATTTCTAACAGGACAATGATATGTCTATGCATGGGGTGCCATTAGCAATGGCGTCGACGACATTGCTAGTGTGACTAGCCCACTCCGGGTTGACTTATATAAAGAATGTTTGAGCTAATGGAGTTTCTTGCTCTAAAGTTTGAGATTTTCTTCTATGCCTTAGCATGTTGCTTCCTTGATGTTTGGGCAAAGGCAAATTGTGGTTATATCTTAGCTGGAAGATCTTCCTACCCATTCTGATGGCATTCCTTAGCCCCACGAAATCCCAAATCATTTAGCTCATGATGTCCTTGTCAGGGAACGCCCTCAAAGGGTTCGAGGGTAATCTCTCATTCCCTTCTAAGCCATCGCATGTGAACTTCAATTTACTTGGAGTTTTTTGCATGGCATCATCGCATGTGAACTTCAATTTACTAGAAGCATTGGATGAGCAGTTTAATCTGCTCACCATAACATTCTTTCTTCCTACAGGCAAAATTACCCTTACTCTGAAGGAATTGTCGTGAATCTCCAGTCTTCGATTAGCCGAGGATGTGTATAATCCTCCGATCTGTAATGATGATCATGCCCCTATGGGCCACCGTTTCTTGAATATTCGATTTCCACTAAGGGTTGAGTGGATTGATCTTGAAGTTTTGGTTTGTTCCCATGCTGAAGCCTCTGCGAAGATCAGACTCCAAACCTTCTACTTTTATCTCTTTAGCTTGGTCTTATTTCCTTCGAGCCGGAAGACTGTCTCTTTAGTGTTACTTCTCATGGTAGCCTCCTTTTGGGCATCTTCCGAGGCCTTTATGATAGGGTTGCTCAAAGGAGCCGATATCTTTAAGGATGAGTGTTGTTTTTGCAGGTACATATTCTATTCAACCCCCCTTTTTCCCTTGTATTCTCAGTGTTTACTCTTATTTTTCTTGCTTTGATTAGGTTTGGGCCTATGAGCACATAGCCATAGTCTATCCCCTAAGAGCCTGTATTGCTTCCGTGGAGGGGAGGAGTTTGGTGTATAGAGACGATGAGACCAAACCCTTGCCACTAGATGAGTATCAGAGCATCTTAGATGGCCTCATTGAAGTTGATTGGTATTTGAAGGGCTTGGAGGATTCGATCATGATCATTCCATCGACTATTCATTACTGCCTGACCCTAGCTGGTCCGAGCTGTTGTGAGGGATATTATCCTCATCGAGTGCTTAGCTAGGCTTGATTTATTCAGGGATTTTTGTCCATTTGTAGTACCTTTGACCGTCGACCCTTCTACCTAATCAAGGGTTCTTATCTCAAGATACTCCAACCTACCATCTTGTGTTGGAAGTACCGCTCAAGCTCTCGTAAGGAGCTTCTGATGAAGATGGATGGTCTGGTGCTCTGCCATCTGCAAGACTTATTGGAGAAGGCCACTTCTATTGCTTTCTTGCCCCTCCTGCTGAAGGGAGACCATCGACGTGCGGAGGTTCTTCCTACTGCTGCGGCCTCGACTTTCTCCCCTAACCGAGAGCCTTCTTCAGTTGAGGAGGCCCAAGATATGCTAGCCCGAGCTAAGGTTTGGCTGGATCGTCATGGCAGCACCTCTTCTTCTTTTACTGAATGATTGTTGTGCCTTGTAGTTTTGGCCTTTGTGCCCACTTTGTATTTGCTTTCTTGCTTTGCGCCATGTACTTTAATGCTCTTCATTTCAATGAAAGGCTGAACTGTTGTGTTCCCTTATCTATTTCTCATGCTATGTGCTTGTTCGGGTTCTTTGTTTCATGAAAATTCGAGTGCCAACGACCTTCCTATTCGTGTCAAGCTTTTGATCGCCTAGGGTCCTTAAGGGTCTCGACACATAATTCATTCTAAGGGGCGCCAAACCTCTGATTCGAGGGGGAACTTCTAAACTTTTTGGCACCAATGGGGATGGCGCCGACAACATTTCAAACATCCCCAAACATCTGGTAACCTGAAGAATCACCATAACCCCCATCCTCTGGGAGTTCCACCCTCACCGCCTGAAGGTTGAACTTCCAACGGTTTCCTTTATTTTTCTTTTTAAAATTGCCTTGGAGCACTCGATTTTCCCTCTTTTCGAACATTTTCTTCCTCTTCTTCTTCTTGTCTTGTAAGAAAATAGCTTTGAGCCCCCATCTTCTTGCCGGATTATATTTCTTCTTTATGATCAGAGGAGTAGGTGAGGGCTAATTTTAATTAGTGGTGCATCAAAGGAAAGCATATTGGTGCAGGATTGCGAGAGGATAAGGTATGCTTGAACTTTCTCTTTTCAGTTTCCTTCTTACAACCTTTCATCCTTCCTCTTTCTATTTCTTTTGTTGAAAAGCCTAAGCCAATTTTCTTTTGATGAGGGGTTTAGGAATTTCTTATCTTTCATGGTTATTTTGGGACGCATCATCCTTTTCGGGTGATTTGGTTGATCGGAAGATTTTTTTCTCTAATTCCAATAGATCAGTCTTGAATTATGATGACCATCTTGCCTTCGTTCTTCCTTTTTTCCTTTCTTCTCCTTTCTTTCCTTCTCTTCTTCTCTCTCTTTATTTGTGTTTTTGACGTGGCTGATGGCACTTGGAATGGTGCCATGTTCAGTCTAGCACCACTTACAATGGCACCAAAGTTCTAGTGGCATGGGATCTGATGCCATTTGAAGTGGCGCCCTGCGTATCCTGATGTCATTCACAGCGGAGCCATACTTCTGTTAGGGCAACATTTGGGATGGTCTCGGCCTAGGATTGTTCGGATTCTGATCTTTACCTTATTGAACTCTTAGGCAGAAGCCATTCCGCCCTAAGGCAACCCAAAGAGAGACCTTTTGGGGTCTTGCTTTCCTATCCCTTGAGCTTATCAAGGATGGACATACTTCTATATTGATGATGATTATTATTTTTTATTTATTTCTTTTCACTTCTTCCATGCCCTAATGATGGGCCTTAGGGTAGGGAGAACTGCTTATGTGTTTTGGTATGTATTCTCCCCCTTATCCTAAGTGAAAATTCTAAGGATAAGGGAAGATTCAATCAATCTTTAGTGATCTGATGTTTTTGTTTATTTATAGCCCGTACCTTTGAAGACGTTCAATTATCTATATGGACATAGAATATGGGCTACGAAGCTCTCTGCTCGATTGATTCAAGAAGTGATGAAGGTTGGGTCGTGGGAAATCCTTTGAGAATACGGATTCCTATTTCTTAATGATATCCCATGATTGAGACGTGTGGGAAATTTGCAGGATAAGACCTTTCCCTATAGATCTCCCTTTGATTAGCGCTCTAGTACATAGATTTTCCCCAAAAACTGGGACCTTCCCACTTCCCATTGGGGAATTAGGTATTACTTTGGAGGATGTCACCCCCATCTTGGGGGTAAGGAGTGATGGGGACTTCTCCTATGCAAGCCTCCATTTGCAGGTAGGGGTATCTAGGAGAAAGTAGAGGGGTTGTTGGGCCAGGTTCCTCCTAACAACCACAGGCGTAAAAATGAATGGATATCCAACTCTTGGTTTTTAAAGGTTTTAGGGGGAATAGTGTTGACTCGAAAGGAGCAGGATGCTCATTCAAGGAGCGCCTTACATTTCTAGGCTAGAAATCTTCCGCCTTCAAGTCGACCGGAGCCGACTGTGGATGAGACGGAGATACCCTCTAAGGAGAACATCCATGTGGAGGAAGTGGATATCCCTGGTGAGGCGAATGATTTTTCAAATTCTGATGAAGAGGACATAGATACTCATCCTCCCATGCCTTGCGGTGATGCAGCAGAAAGTTCGCGTGCTGGTCACAAGAGGACTAGGGAGGCGAGTGGAGGGAGCGATGGGAAGTAGACGAGCCGACCGAGGGAGGCTTACCGAAGTTCATGTCGAGGACATAGTAGAGGATGCCACTCCTTTGGCCATGATATACCCTAAAGCTCCTCCCCCTATGGCTGAAGAAGATATCCTTGCTGTAAACGTATTCAGACCTCCTTTTTTTATCCTCCTGATGATGGTGTCTTGTCCCTTGAGCGCGCCCTATTTCCTAATGCTTCCAAGTGATCTCCTCGCGTGCAATGCTTATGGGTTGTGAAGGACATCACCTACCTCCATCGAGTGGCCTGAAGGCCAGCCATCTTGACTTTTCTTTTCAACGGCATGTGGAAGGCTTCCTTAGAGGGGCATATTTATGTCATGGGCTTCATGGCTTTCCTCCAAGTAATACACTTTCCTCCTTGTGCTTTCTTGAATTTCATGGGAGTTAGTGTCCTACTCCTTTCCTTGTGTTTGATGTAGCTTTGGGCATGGGAGCACATTGCTGTTACCTGTTCCATTCTTTCAATGGAGGCCAAGCGCTTCCCCCACAGCTAGCGATGGGCCGAGGGATGGCGCAAGAAGGTCAAAAGTTTCTCAATTTCTCATTATACTTTGGTATTTGATATACTGGAAGAGAATGAGGTATAGGGTCGTTACTTTGTTCATTTCCATCCCATTTCTTTTGAGATTGTTTGAATGTTTAAAATTTTATGTCTTAGATTGACTGGTACCCTTATGCAAATGAGGAGAGCCCTAACTTGGTTCAAGACTCTTCGAGCGTGTTCAGTACAACGACTCCTCTCGTTTGCATGGATATTGTGGAATCTTACCACCCCGATCGATTTTTGAGGAATTTTTGTCATCCCCAGCTGGGGTCACCGTAGATTCCCATCTTCGATGTTCCTAAGATTAGTGATAGCCGATACTGTCGAACAGTTTTGGATTCCTTTATTGCTCAATGGGGGATCGTTTCGACCTTTAGGAGGCTATTCTTGAGATGGTGCCTTATGAGATGTTCGAGGCGTATAGTCAGGAGTATTATAGATCCATCCGGTCTTTTGTCTTCAGCTCCCCTTGGTTTGAGCCATTTGCTCGTAATATTTCGAATATGAGGCAGATGAGAGAGGAGGTGTCCCAGGGAAGAGCGGCCCTCTAAGCTCTTCAGGTTCACTTTGACCACTTGCAGCGCCAATTTCATGAGGCTTCCCGAGTTCGCCCCCAATTACAATGAGAGAGAGGTAATCTGCCACACTCAGTCCCTCCAGTGGTGCCTTCTTCATTGGATATCCCTCATATTAGCGCTCCTCCCCATGTTAAGTCGGAACCTTATGTGGCCGCCCTTCAGGATATAGAGCGTCTCCAGGCTCTGGTGGCTGGCCTTCGAGTGGATTTAGAGTGGTGGAGGTTTGAAAGGGTATGTATCTTTACCATTGTTTGCTTCGCACTCTTATTCCTCTTACTTCTATTAATTCCCTTCTTTTCTTACAGGATCGCGTGATGGCTGAGTTTGAGGAGAAGAAGCATATGGTCGAAGTTCTGGAGGCTGCGTACATTGGGAAGGGCAGTGACTTAGAGCCCTTGAGGCGACTGGCTCAGGAATGCTGCACTCCATCTTCTTCCGGGGAGGAGACCTTCGGTCCATCGGTAGCTCGGTCGGGTAGCAGGAGATCCCATAGCTCGGGCGGCCATAGATCTACTCCGACGGGCGTCAGATCTCATCAATCTGGCGATGATCAGGAGGTATCTTCTTCGAACCCTTCCCCGAGTGGGCAATAGCCTTTTCTTATTTAGACTTTGAACTTTTATGGGAGACTATTATTTGAGGGTTTTGTGTGCCCTATTATGGTTGACTTATTGGGTTTGTAATAATTTTGCTTAGCCACCATACTTTCGGGTTTTGTTGCTATCATGGATGATCTTCATCTCCTTTTGCTAATCTTATGGTACGCCTATTGATTGCTTATATATTTGTATGTCTTTTATGTAGATGGATTGATTGAAGCCAACCATGTGCACACACTCACAAGCGGATCTTTTTTTCTTTTCAGCTTGTAGAAGCCATTTCCCTCATATGTTGAATATACATAAAATGGAAAATGAGTCACCCCTTAATTGCCTCATAGATACGAGCGAGAGAGAGACACCTCTTTTTGCACTGGTTATACTCGTCATTGGAGGGGAAACATTGTTTCCATCAAATGGTAGTTAGCAATTTAAAGTCATGCGACCATGGACTATATATCCTATTTTAAAAGATTTTGAAAATAATTTGGAGCAAGTGAAAGCCAATTTTCATAAATCATTTTAAAATAGGAGTGGGCCTTACAGTTTAGACACTTGTGGCCCCTTGGTGGAATGAAATTAGGTATGTTTTAGGGGTTTAATTAAATCCAGAAACTAGTTTAAGACCCTGGTTTTGAAATGAATTCTCGCCCCAAGAGTGGATTCTTATGAATGAAAAGGACCCATTTTCTAAAAATCATCAATTTTTTAAAAGGGAGTTTGACTTTTAGAAGGCCTAGTCAGAGTTGGGCCGGTTCCATCTAGACCAAAAGGACTTGGAAATCTCAAGTTTTTCTTGCCTCGAGCACCTGCCCATTGTCTTGTGCATCAATAGATCTTCTTTGGTTTCTTTTCAACCTACCATCTTAGAGGCCAAAGGAGTGTCTTTCTTGGACTCTTTGAACTCCCCTAGAATGTACGAGAATTCTTGGAGGTTTGTGACCCTTGATTTTACCACGGGCCTTCCTGGTTGGATCAAAGCCTGGAACGCCCCTTTTGGGCCTTTCATCAATGGCATGGGGTAACAATGTCTTTTTCAGATTTTCACTATTCCCCAGATTTTTATTTCGACTTTATTGCCCATAGTATTTCTACTATGTTTGTCGTTTTCATTTTCACCCATGGCGCCCTTTCAGCTTTTCACCATGTTCAATTATTTTGGCATTTTTATCCATGGGCCGTGTTTTCACCATGTCTGCCTTTCTCTATTTTTTTTATATACATTTTTTTTGCTTTTTTGATTTTTTATGTTTCCTTCTTTTTTTTGTGTATGTGTCCCCTACGGTTAATATTCCTTAAGGTATAAGATGTTGATACGGTCAGGTATTTCCAACCCTTCTTGGTTTCTTAACTTGTAAGAGTTGCCTGGATGTACCTTGGTTACCACGAATGGTCCTTCTCGATTAGGTTTGAATTTTCCCAATGGGTGAGGGTTGGCGGATGAATGAAATATCTTCTTTAATGCCATGTCGCTAACCTGAAATTGTCTTGGAATGACCTTAGGTAGGCTTGCTCGATGCGCTTGTGGTAGCTTAGGATAGTATTGCAATCTGGAGGCATCTCATTGAGAGTGAGAAAGGAGGCTAATCATGCTTCATGTATTCCATTGTCATCGAAAGCACGATGAGCAAGTATCCTAAGGGAAGGGATATCGATTTCGACAAGCATGACCGCCTCCATACCATAAACTAATGACTATGGGATCATACCAGTTTGTGTCATTGTGGTGGTCTGGTATGCCCATAAGGCATCTGGCAATTTTGCATGCCAAAATTTCCCATTCTCTATGTTTCTATCAATGATCGTAAGAAGGGATTTGTTTATGGCTTCAGCTTGGCGATTTCCCTGAGGATAGTAGGGAGTTGAAAATTTAAGGTGATGCCAAATTTCATGGACACCCTTGTGACAATATCATTTTTTAAATTTGTCTCATTGTCGGTGATGATTGCTTCTAGAACCCTGAATCAGTAAATGATGTTGTTTTTGAGGAACCACGTCACATGTTGTCCTTCAATTTTTGTGAAAGAGGCAGCTTCGACCCATTTGATGAAGTATTCAGTGGCAGTTAGAATGAACCTATGTCCATTTGATACTCTGGGAGATATCATTTCTGGGGCAACCTTGCAAAGGGCCATACTGGTGGTCTTGAATTCAGAGGGATGGATGGCACGTGAATAAGGTCCTCATATACTTGACATTTGGGACAACTCTTTGCATGCATCCAACAGTCCTCGTCCATGGTAGTCCAATAATATCCTTGACGCCTACTTTTCTAGGAGAGGACACCTGCCCCAAGATATCCCATTCGCTATGTGCCTCGATGAGGATTCTATTGATTTATGGGACTCCATCAAAGGATTTCTTATAAATTTGGTTGCCTCAGACGACAAAATTGATTGAAAATCTTCTTAGGGCTTCCTTGCGTTTTGCACTTGCCCCTTCTGAATATTTATTATTTTTTAGAAGGGCGAGTATGTCACTATACCATGGCTTGGTAATGTTTTTCAACATCTGTGTACCTAGTTTCATAGTCGACCAAGGTTTTACTTAGGTAATAGATTGTTCGTTCCTTTCCTTGGTCGTCATATTGCCCCAACATAGCCCCCATGGTTTTATTTTTCATAGAGAGATATAAGAAGTTAGGAACAGGTGGGCTCAACAACGATGGATTTACTCGTTTGAAAGCTTCTTGACACGTTTCATTCCATTCAAATAGCGTATCTTTTTTCGATAGGCAATTGAAGGGTTCACATTTGTCCACTAATTGGGATAAGAAGTGTATTATGGTTTGTATTCTTCCTTGCATGCCTCGTATTTCTCGTATGTTTTTAGGAGGTGGCATGTTGGTGATAGCCCGAATTTTTACGGGTCCACTTCGATGCCCCTTTGATTGATTATGAATCCTAGTAATTTTCTCGAAACGACTTCGAAAGCACATTTTTTAGGCTTAAGCTTGAGTTGATATATTTAGAGTCGCTCGACTACCGATTTTAAGTCAGCTTGGTGGTTATCCCTAGTTTTGGATTTCACTAGGATGTCATCTACATAATCTTCCATGTTTATATGCATCATGTCATGGAATATAGCGGTCATTGCCCTTTGGTAGGTTGCTTCTGCATTTTTTTAGTTCGAAGGGTATGACTTGATAGTAGTAGGTTCCCCATGGCGTAATGAAAGATGTTTTTATCTAGTCTTCCTTAGCTATATGGATTTGATTATATCCCGAGAAACCATCCATAAATGACAATAACTTGTGTTCGGCAGTATTGTCAACTAGGGCATCTATATTACGAAAAGGAAAATCATCTTTTGGACATGCCTTGTTTGGATCCCTAAAATCGACATGCATTCTAATTCGGTCGTCCTTCTTGGGGACAACAACAATATTGGCCAGCCAATCGAGATAATCGACAGATATAATGAAGTTTGTCTATAAGAGTTTATCGATTTCCTCTTTGGTCTTAAGTTTTAGGTGGGTCTTTAGTCGTCAGGCCTTTTGTTTGATAAGATTAGCCTCATCTTGTACGTTGAAGTGATGCTCAACTAGGGCAGGTTCCAGTCCAGGCATGTCATTGTATGACCAGGCAAAGATATCCTGGTATCCTTTGAGGAAGGCCACCATCTTATCTCGCTCTTCAGGTGACAAGGAACTCCTGACTTAGGTTTTTTTTGGGTCGTCCTCAGAACCAAGATCATCTCCTCGATGACGACTGACGAGTTGCCATTGAATTTCTACTTGAATTGCTCGATGTGGAACTTGAGCTCTTTTAGTTCGGAATCACTTTCGATTTCCGCATTTGTTTGATCCGAGATAGAGGGGCCTGGCTCATCACTAGGGATTAAACTTTCCATTATAGGACTTTTGAGTTTATATCTTTAAAAGCATTTTCTGTAACAAAATCTGAATTTTCATTAGATTTGTTAAGATTTTTATCACTTTCAGAATTAGCATCTCGTACGAGACTGGATGAGGTGATAGGAAAGGATGAGGGTGTAGAGCACCCCTGGGGATACCCCGCGCCTACCTGTTTTTTTGCACCTGTGTTTGTTGGTGCCACTGGAAGCCTTCCAGCACACTAGAGGTCATCAAAGCGAGAGACCATTCCGTCCTTGGCCCTCTTGAGAGGTCGGGAGAGCGTGACCTGCATCCAAGTTCATTCTTCGGCTACCCAAGTCGAGTTGGGCGAGATTGTCTTCGACTGGTTTGTGTGAGTGCTCACTTGAAATTGGGATTTTTGAAATCCATGGGGAGCCAGCGATATTGGGTGAGAAGGTGATACATGTTTGTCTGGTGTCCGGCAATCGTGAAGTTTCAGAAGCAGTATTATACAGTAATTGAATGATGTCTTCCATTTGTTGGGCTGGAGGAACATGACTTATGGAGATGAGATTTTGAATACCCGGGAAGATGAACTTGATCAGCCTTTCGGGCCTCTCATAGTCTTCCATGAGGGTGTGTGAGGACCCTAACCCTCTCTAATCATGTTTTTCTTATTTAGAGTTCATAGATTCCGTGACTGTCGGGGTCGCCCCTGTTTCTAAGGGTCATACCCGACGTGAAAGCCTTGGGTTACAAGCATGTACCAGGCTTCGGGCGACCCGTATTTATCATAACAGAATCGAACTTGCTCGAAGTGTGGAGAGTTGTGAAAATTTTGAGAGCAGGGTTGTCTGTTTTGAGAGTGAAAGGGCACATTAATATCACCAGAGGTGCGTCAAAGCTCCTCGGGATATTGATGGCTTCTAATGGCTTTGATTCTAGTAGATTAACAGCTTGGGGCTGTTCAGCATAAATGGTGACTACCCCTTGATCTTTAGGGAACTTGAGACACTGGTAAAGTGTCAAGGCTATGAGTAGATTTTCATGAAGCCAACACCATCCTAAGAGAAGGTTGAAGGAGGAATCTATATCTGAAACATAAAATCTAACTTGCTGATATATAGGTCCTACACTAAGGGATATGGGCATAATGCCCTTTGCCTATTTCTTACTCCCATCGTAAGCAGTGATGGTAAGCTGAGAGGAATCTAGGTAAGCTGGGTCTATTCCTATTCTTTCTGGGGTCCTAACTGGACAGATGTTGAGGGATGCCCCATTATCAATGAACACCCTTGGGATTCCATGGCCAGCCATATGGACAGTGATGTAAAGGGCCCGATCAGTCAGTGTTAGGAAAAATGTCGTTATCACTAAAAGTAATGGCCATTGACATCATTAATTGTGTGATCATTCCATTGAGTTGTTCGAGTTCGATATTGCGAGGCACATGCGCTTTTTAGAGCACACTCTCAATCTAGCGCCAGTGGACAGGAGAGCTCCTATGCAAATCTAGAATGGATATGGAAGCAGGGATCCTATTTAGGTGTGCCTGGAGACCATAAGTGCTAGGGAGACTAGTGATTGCCCCCTCTTGAACTGGTTGAGCACTGGAAGTTAATTCGTTTGTGACTGGTTGCAATATAGGGGCAGGATTCCCCAACCTTTCTTATAACATATCGGCTCTAAGATGAGTTGGCTTGAAATGTCGACCGATTTAGTCATTGAGGTTAATGTCTTGAGACTGTGGCAATGATTCCTTAAGGGTAAATTCTTCCAAGATCTCCAGAGCGATTGTCATCATGATGTCTTGATGCCATGTTTGAGGTTCTAAAGAGGTAGCATCCCCTTGGTCATTTTGAATGGTGGGCATAGGGATATCTCGAAGAGGTTCTTAAGGGATGGTTTCCCTTGGAATCGGAGTAGCCGGTATTATGCACGGGAAGATGAGTAGGGACAGGTCTATGATATAGTCTCTTCATATATGGTAGAGGTCCAGGCCTTACCCATTGGATCCGGTGGTGGAACTTTAGTGGCTGCAGACGGTGGTGCACTGGGCTGAGGGTCACTAGTTGGTGGTGGGTCGACATAGATTCCCATCTCGTGATTGGCCTCTTTAACGGGCTCACCAGGTTCCACCACTTTAATGACCCCTCTTTCTATCAAATATTCAATTTGATGTTTTAGAGTGATCCAATCCTAGGTATTGTGTTGATGATATTGACGCCACTCACAATATTTGATTTTATCCATCATTTCATATGGGAGTAGTGAAGGAGGTAGAAGAATCAAATCTCCTTCCTTCAGAAGCTGCTGAAGTACTTCAGTCAGAGGTTTCTTTAATGGGGTGAAGCATCTTTGAGGTTTGATGGCTGACTGTAGGGTCTGTATCGGTTGCGCCGCCCCTCCCCCCATTTTGGTTTCCTCCTTGGTCTTGACTAGGTGGTCAGTTCTACCTATTTGGATTCACTTAGTGGAGGAAAATTTGGTTTATGTCCCCAACTTGTTGTGGTTTAGCTCGAGAGACTTCTCTTAAGGTTTTGTTGGTTTTTTTATTCTCGCCTGGCTTAATACTAATCATATGATATTTAGTTATCTCATACAACGTGATCCTTTTTGACGTAATGTTGAATTTCAGAGGGACAATGCCATGGCTGAAGAATTCATTGTTGGCATTTCCCAATATCATGTTGATTTTATCATGGTCAGATAATGGGCATTTTGTTATCTTTGAGACCATGACATTGAACTTGTTGACGAAATCTGTGAACAATTTGTCTTAAACATTTCTCATAATGAAGCCTCGGGGTAGTCCCTTACGAATTCATTATACCAGGTGTTGGTGTCTCTTGTGAGATTGTGGACGAACATCGCTTTAAGGGCGACCGATCTATCTCGGATTGCTTGCACAGCTAGCAGATAACTACTTACATGAAGCCATAAGTCTCCCTTGCCATTAAAGCGATTTCGAAATTCCGGCTGCAAGAACTTCATAGGTAGGTTTGCGAATCCATCTAAGTAGGATTCATCATAAGGGTCGGTGAAAGCCGGATCGTTGACAATCTTTGAAGCGCTGCATGCATGATTTGCATTTGTCCTTCTAAGGATTGTTATTTCATGTCTGCTTGTGTGGATGATACTCAAGGGTTACTTCCTAAAGTGTTAGGTTGACCAGCCGGATGTAGAGGGGTTGGCTGGTGCACTGGTGGGTATGTTGGCACCATAGGAGGAGATTCCCTGGGTTGAGGGTTATAAAATGGGTATGATGGTTCGAAGACGGGCCAGCTTGGTACCATCCCCCAATCTAGTTGTGATTAACCAGGTTGAGGGGGCCTTAAATTAAGTTGGGTCGAGAAGTTGGCAGCTTGTCCTAAGCTAGGATTTCTTATGGCTTGGAGAACAGCTTCAGCTATCCTAACTGGGTCAACGGGGTTTTCTACGACTGGTTGGCTTGGCCCTAGGGAAACTGAGCAACACTAGGGTTGGGTGCTAGTCTTATGCTAGGTTGGGCGACTCTAAGAGGAGCTCGGTCAGCCCTATAATCGTTGTGGGCACTTGAGGATCCTATAGCACCACCCCTAGCGAAATGCTCTCTTTTGGGAGGACGGGGAACTACTGGTATGTGAGGATCACCTATGCTTAAATCACCAACTTGACCACCGCTGAAAGCATAGACCCTATATTGCGTTCGGCGTAGGGATGGGGGTAGTACTCCGGCTTGTTGGAGGACTACACCCGGCCTAACTCCTTGGCTGTTTAGGGTGCTTCGGGCAATACAAACTTGGCGCCCTTAAGTCGGACCGGCAAGTTAGTTGGTCTCCGGACTGATGACTAGATGACATAACCATAGGCCTAGGTGGAGGCTGGGTGGCATAGTCCCATGAGACAACTGCGTGATGTCTCGATGGACGATCGGACGACATACCCGATTTTCAGTATGAGTTGGTGGTTGACTGGGTGTTTGATTCTCCTACCACATTACTTGGGTCATAATACATCTAGCTACTTATGCAAACAAAGCAAGCAAAGACAAGGGTACATCTAAACCGCTAGTGGGTGAGGCCAGAATTAGAGTTCCTACCTAGGATAAGACCTAGCTTAGAAATGAGGTAAGGCATCAGGGTCCACCCACCTTTGGTCCGAGCCACTCCTATAAGCAACCATGGGTTCAAAGTATTGTGGGGTTTT
The DNA here is from genome assembly GCF_000471905.2 of Amborella trichopoda. Next base: position 4,108,410 of record NW_006494916.1, on the reverse strand, counting down.
ATTAGAAGCCGAGTATATATAGAGGGTGCACTCCTGTTGCGGGCCCACAATCCATGTTGCTCTTCCTCTAGGAACTAGGTGCCTACTCCGAAAACATTAAGGCCAGATGCAGGTTTTTCAAAAAACTGAGTTTGGAAGAAGTTTTACTTTCATACGCTCGTACAAACTAACATGTAAGTATTGACAACCGCACTTTGTACTGACAACTGACATGTCAATAAGGCGACGAGTACGAATTGTCATGTCATCCCATCACATTAGTCATTCTTGTTAAGCTGTGTCCCGACTGTTGAAGGGCTCGGGGCCTGATGCTATTGGGAATGGCGCTAGCAACATTGGCTCTGTTGCTAGGCATTTGATCATGTTTTGGTCTTGAAAGTGGATCTTGTTTGGGCTTGCAGATGGGGGCCCAGGACTTAGCACCAATGGGAGTAACGCTGGTGCCAATGGGAATGGTGTCAGGCCTCTGGTGCCCAGAGTCGCTGATATTGTGGTCTTAGTCCCTCTGGTACCTTGCTTGCGGAGTTTGGGTAGGACTTTGGTGCCCGCTGAGGTAACATCAGAGCCTTTCCTTTTTGAATGCTTCAAAGTTAGGCTGCTCTGGGTCTTCCTCTTCTTATTCGGCCTCTTGACATCCTTGGTCCCTCTTGAGCAGTGAGGGTTTGATGGAGGCTAGGTTTACGAAGAATGGGTACTGGTAGGGTGAATGGTTCAAAATACCTGAGTAGTTTGCCCACGACATTTCAACCTATCAATAACCTTTCTAGTTGAGATCGGGGTGTCTACATCTCTTTATCTCCTTTGTCTTGAACCGACGGCCAGGCCGTCGGTTCGCACTCTCCTCTCTCTCTCTCTCTCTCTCCC
>NW_006494916.1:4072368-4106139 GCF_000471905.2 Amborella trichopoda | reverse complement strand
CGGTCGTCGCTCTCCTCTCTCTCTCTCTCTCTCTCCCCCTCCTCCCTCTCCCTCTCTCTCTCTTATCTTGAACCGATCACCAGGCCGCCGGTCACACACACACACTCTCTCTCTTCCCCCTCTCTCACTTGGTCCAAACCGACGGCCAAGTTGTCAGTTCCTCCTTTGTCTCTCTCTCTCTCTCGCTCTCTCTCCCCCTCTCCCTCTCTCACCTGGTCTGAACCAGTGGCTAGGTCACCGATTCCTTCTCTCTCCCTCTCCCTCTTCTTCCCTCGTCTCAAGGTCTAAACCGACGGCCAGGCCACCTATTCCTTCTCTCTCTCTCTCTCTCACCTGGTTTGAACCGACGATCGGGCCCCCTGTCCTTCTCTCTCTCTTCCTCTCTTTATATTTCCATCATCTCATCTCTCTCCCTCAACCTCTCTCACTTTCTCTTTCTCTCTCCCTCACTCTCTCTTGATTTCTCTCCCTCTCTCTTTCTCCTTTCCCACTCTCAGTCTCTCTCTCTCTTTCTTTTGCTCTCTCTCTTTCTCCTAATATCTTTTTCACTCTCTCATTCTCTCATTCTCTCTCTCGATCTCTCTCTGTCTTTATCTCTCTCTCTTTCCCTCACTCTCTCCCACTCTTGGTCTCTCTTTTTCTCTCTCGACCTCTCTCTTCCTCCCTCATATTCTCTCTTACTCTCTCTTTCTCTCACTCTATCTCTCAGTCTCTCCCTCTCTCTCTGTCTCTTGCTCGGTCTTCCCCTCTTTTTCTCTCTCAGCCTCTCTCTTTCTCTTCCCTCGCTCTTCTCATCACCTTTTCATCTCATCTTCTTCATCCTAACTCCCCCCAAATATTCTTAAAACACATATTTCAAAAGACAAGCCAGGGTCTTTCGACCCCTTTTTCTGGTCATCTTACGCATGTGTGTTTATAAGGAGCAGAGTATAGCAAGGGAGCTACAGCCGAATCGAGCCATAGGCTAGGGGGCTTTCCATCGTGATCTAAGAGGGCGGCCTGCATGCCCGAGCGTGTCACGAATCCACCGTTAGGTAGGTCTCACCTCATACCCCTAATTCTCTCTCTTTAGTTGGTGCGCACAGTGCTTTCCGAGAGAGCGATCTCGGGCCGAACCCCATAGTTGCGTCCCCGCTTACGAAACCGATGAGATCAAGGCCTAACCACCAACCTCTACCCTAGACCACAGTCCTCTCTTAACCCCACCATACTTCCTAGACCACTAAACCCCAAACCATAGACCGTAATCCCTACTTAACATTACCATACTCCATAGGCTACCAAACTTCCTACCATAGGCCATAGTCCTCACTTAACCCCATTATAGCTCATAGACTACCAAAGACCTACACCCTCACAACCTTATATACCTTAGCTCACCTAGGCTCATATCCATCCAACCCATACACGTTAACCCTCCATACCAAGATCCTAGCCCACACTCAATGAGCACTTAAAGGCCATTAGCACTGAACCCAGCACCCGGGCTCGAGATCTCCCTCCCTATCTCGATTTCTCTCTCCCGACCTCCATCCATCTCTCTCGATCTCTCTTCCTCTCTCAATCTCACTCTCCCTCTCTCATTTCTCTCTCAACCTCTCTCTCTTCCCCCCAATATCTCTCTTTCACCCTTTCCCACTCTCTCTCTCATACTCTCTTCTTCTGACTCTTCTCACCTACACTCTCTCTACTTCTTCTTTCTTATTCTGTCTACCTCTCCTTCATCTTCTACTCCACTTCTTTGCTCGAATTGCTCTTGTGAGGCTCTTTTGAGGCGCATATTGTATCAGGTTCGTCCCTTAACATAGCACCTTGAGAATGCTCTTTCCGTTGAGGTAATACCCTCCTCCCTCAGAGGGGTTACTTCTGAAGGCTGTTCGAGCATTGAAAGGTCTTCCCTTCATTTCTCGTCTCTTCTTCTCTCTTCTTCATTTCACTCATTCCTCTTCTCTCTTCTTCATTTCACTCATTCCTCTTCTCTCTTCTTCATTTCACTCATTCCTCTTTCTCTCTAGAGCACCTTTCACTCATCACTCATTCAATCACTTTTTGTGAGGCTCTTATGATGTGCATGTTGCATCGGGTTTGTCCTTTAACATAGCAATCTTAAGAATCGTTCGAGTATTTGGACTTCGGTCTAATACCCTTTTTGTTACTTTTGGTAATACCTCATGGGGGAAGTAGCACTGGAAGGCTGTCAGATTACCGAGTGATCTCTTTCTCTTCTCCTTACCCTCAATCTCTTATTCGTCTTATTCGTTTATTCTCTTCTTCTTCTCTCCCTCTCTGCTTCTTCTTCCACTCAACCCTTATCCACTCTATCACTCTCAAACCTCTTTCCGAGCCAAGGTTATCGCCCCATCAGCTAGCCATCTCATATTTGAAAGGCACATCGCAGCGCAAGGGACCTAGAGTCGAACCGAGCCGAGAGGCAGGGGCTTTCCAAATTTGTGATCTAAGAGGGCTGCTTGAGCGCCCGAGCATGTTACGAACCCAACTCGTAAAGTAGGTCCCACCTCACACCCTAAATCTTTCTTTTTGCTGGTTATAATCACACATGCATGCACACGCGCACCACAATTTCTAAGAAAGTGATCTCGCACCAGGCCCCACACCAGGTCCTCAGTTGCGAAGGAGACAAGATCAAGGGTCGACCATATTAGAAGATGTAGTTTGATGGAGCTTTTCGATAAGAACAAGGCGGTGATGGGTTAGTGTTCTCTATGCCCTAGAACGATCTCGTCCCGTTATCATTTTCTCTTCAAGGGGTGGAGTCTCATAGTGAGGCCGAATATCAAGTGCTCATCATAGGCCTGGAAATTGCTTCTTACATGGAGCTGAAAGACTTGGTCATCTTCAAAGACTCTGAATTGGTAATACGGCAGCTCAAGGGAGTGTATGATGTAACAATCTCAAATTTTACTACAACACCACCAAATCCCTCATGGCAGAACTCGAAGGGGTCTTCCTCAAGCATGTCCCGTGAAGGCTCAATTCACAAGCTGACGCACTCGCCAAACTGGGTGTGACCATCCAAATCCCAATAAAAGAGCTAACACCAATATGGGTAGCCAAAGGGAGACTCGTCAAGCTCATGGATGGACTTGATAGTGACGCTGAGCGGTATTTGTTCCCAAAGTGCCCACTGTACCGATTCAATACATTGTTTGCTGCCAAAGATACCCTTAAAGCTTCAAGCAGTTCTCAAGAACCTCACATAATGGAGATAAACAATGAAGAACCAGAATCTCCGACACCATTATGTGCTGAAGTCGAGCAAGTTGAATATTGGAGGATGCCTATACTCGACTACTGGACGCTCCGAAAATGTGATGACGGATTAATCAATTAAGATGTTTAAAGAAACATGACACTCCAAATAAACAACCCGAGGACAACACACTCCGGTCCAAATTCGCCCACGCATTCTGTATCATAGAAATATAGGTTTTATATATATTACTAGGAACAAACAAGTTCCATATATTTAATCCGTTGTTACAATTTATATCAGCCTAAACTAGGCCTACCATGGGGTATTATGAGCCCGTATATCTACCTTTACATAAGGTTCTCATATTACCTGGGGAGGCTTTTGTAAATCACTGAGATGATTCATGGACTAAAACAATGAACAATTTGAAAAGGAAAAAAAAAAACTCTATGGTTTTGCCTCAAAGCTTAGCTCACCTCCATGGTCGAAGTGAACAGTGCAAGGTAATCAAGGGGAAATGCTTCAAGATGGAACATCATGTAATGGTCAAGGTGGTACTTGATAAGGAAAGCAAAAGTAAATTGGAGAGATGGAAGGCTTGTACAAAGATGATAAAGTAGGGAGAAATAAGAAAGGAAGCTTCCAGATTGTTTCACAAACCTCTTAGTGATCTTTTGGAGAGAAGACCATAATTTATTGGTTCCTATGAGAGGGTATCAAAATAAGAAAAGCCTCATCGCATAACCCTTCGAAATTTGCAATTCAAGCATTCAAAAACCTTTACATCGATAATCTCGGCTTGAAATATTATGGTTGTAGAAAAAATTAGGATTTCAAGCTCTAGAAATAGTGTATATTGAAACAAATTATTTAGGCTGTCTATTTCACCTTAAAAATAAGTGTTAAAAAATCTGCAAGATGTATACATTTTTTTAGTTTCAAATTTTATCGTTGTTGTTGGAAATTGATTTTAGGGCAATTATAGAGATTTCCGTTGCCAAATGTGCATTCCGGTGAGGATTTGAGGTGGGGTTATTTTGCTTTCATAAAGCCTAGAGCTTATAGAAACATACAAATAGTTTATGGAGGAGAAATGGCTAGAAAAATGGCCAAAATAACAAGAGAAGTTGATGGTATGTGAATCCCCAAAGCTTCCAAGGAAAACTGATTGTTCTTTCCCTCATAAAACCTATAACAAATTTTCCCTTCTAATAAGGATAGGACAAAAAGTTGATTTCATGCCCATGTATCATCTAACTCTTTGGTCTCTGATGCAGGGAAAATTGAGGGAACATTAAAAACAACATGGAGCAAACCAAACACAGGCACAAGTCAAAGAAACCTAGGGTTTCTTCTTCATAGCCTAAGCTAGAGTTCCAAAAGCCTAAGCTTTTCTCTCTTTCAATTTATAAAAATATGTGGAATTCGACTTTCAAGGCTCCACACACCTCTTATGTATTATAATCCAATATTCAAAGACGTTACATATCCATACAATGATTAAAATGACATGTATATCCTAACTTAAACTTAAATTTCGTAATGACGATTTTATCTATGTGAATAATATTCATGAACAGTACTCGTGAATAGTACTTGCGAATAGTATTTATGAAGTAAATAAAAAAATAAAAACCCTAGAATCCTTAAAAAACTAAAAAAACCTTGAAATAAATCTTAAAAATAAAAATATAATATACATCATTTGAAATTGAATAAATATAGAAAATAAGAACAATTTTATGTCCATCATTCTCCCTTGATTGGAAAAAACCCGTCCTCGAGTTTTGAAGTGTGCTAAGATGAAATTGGCGTTAATCTAGCAATATTATTCAACTCGAATATTATAAACATGATCATGGGACTTGTGGGTTACTGCACTAATCAAAACATGATGATTATACATTAGAACTAAGAAACTATCGAAGAAAGAATCATTGTATGCCAATAGAATATTTTTAATCATATAAACTTATTGAAATCGCATCACTTCAACCATGCAACCCTGTTGAATTTACCCAGACTCAGCTCTAGAACATACTATAGGTACATCTTTGGGATCAGAGACTAAACCAACATTTTCACCTATCAATTCTTGTTTGAGTCCTTCATCTCTTTCCTCATTAAATGCCAATTCAACCACAAAATCTTGATTATCATCATAGATTGGATCTCCTACAAGATCTTGTTATATAAGATCTTGTTATTCATCTAAGTATGCGTCGAAGAATGGTGGCAAATCCCAATCCTCATCCTGCTGTTTTTTTATATGATCTGTATCAAAATCAAGAATCTCATCCTCTAAATCGAAAACCCTAGAGTGATATTCCTAATATCTAGGTCTTCTATCACTATCCTCATCACTCGACTCCCCACGTAGAACGTGAAAGTGAAAAGGCATGTACTCGAAATCCTCTTAGACTGAAAAATCATCATCTTGCCCATTATTGAGGCTCGTGAACTATTGTGCCAACTTCTAACTTGCCTTTCAAATTCCTCAATTCTGTCATCTATGGATCATGCAACGGATCTATAAAAATCCCCCTTCTACAACCCCTTCTCGCTATCATCGCCAAAATAAAAAACCCTAGGCAAATGATCAGCAAAACTGTTGAAATCAGCAAGATCTAGGCTGTTTAGGCAAAACTTTGGCAAAAATTAGCAAACCCTAAACCCCCATTGTAACTTCCCTTCTTTGTTGTTGATCTAGGGCATAAAAAATGTGGTGCTACAGTAACTCTGTACACTGCTACATTAACATCATACCATACTACAGTGACTCCGCACACTGCTAAAGTGATTTCTTTGTAGATTGCGGGCTCGTATAGCATTTGATGCAAGGAAATAGAGGGAACAATAAAAACTACAAGGAGCAAACTAGATTCAAGCACAAGTCGAAGAAACCTAGTTCTTCTCCATACATCAAGTTAGGGTTCCAAAAGCTTAAGCTTTTATCTCTTTCAATTTCTTAAAATATGTGAAATTTGACCCTCTTAGGGCCTCACATACCTCTTATATATTATAATTCAATATTCAAATATATTAAATATCCATACAATGATTAAAATGACCTATGTATCCTAACTTAAATTTCATAATGATAGTTTTACCCCTATAATAGTACCCGTAAACACTACTCGTGAATAATACTTATGAAGAGTATTTATGTAGTAAATAAAAAAATAAAGACCCTAGAATTGCTAAAAAAAAACTAAAAAACCCTAGAAATAACCCTAAAACCAAAACTATAATATACATCCTTTGAAATTGAATAAAAATAAAGTAATAAGAACAAGTTTTCCCTCCATCACTTTCTCACCCATGCTTCATTCTAACTCTATATAAACCCCACACCTTGATCATTTGATGATGGACAAGGAAAAAATAAAAATAAAGCACCCAAAAAAGTAAAAGAAAATGATAAAGGATGAGAGTTTATACCCTCTTTTCAAAGTCTGTAAGAGAATCTATCTCAAAAGGATTTTTTTTCACATGACCAAAAATAAGGGATTATATACTATGAGACCATTTACCTTTGTTACAAGGAGGTCATAGATACTCCTAGTCATTTGATTTCAAATTGAACCGCTTAAGGTGTGTCATGAAATTCAAGAAATTTTTCTTTAAGTTTTGAATATGGTCAATGATGCACTCAAAATCACATATTGAAAATCTGATAGACAAGAGTGATTGTGAACTCCTTAAACAAAATAAACTGTTCTTCTTGTAGACACCCCCTAGAAATTCTAGCTAAGAGAACTCCTAAAAACCTTGATTCTGGTCCTTAAGGACCACACAAACCCTAGTAGACCATAGGCAACCTAGACCCAATTTAATTAACCCAAACTACCCAAATCTTATCCCAACTTTAAGTAGAGCTCAAGAGCTTTCCAACGGTCTAAGAATCGCCTGAATCGGACCTACGGATAAAAAAGATATAACAAATAACAATTTAGTCCATGTGGGCTGATGACGTAGTCAACGCATCTGATGATGCAGTAAACATGTTTTTTTTTAATTAGATAAGGATAAAACTTCAATATAAATTAAAAAAAATCCAAAAACAACTAAAAAAAAGAGATCAGAAACCATAAAGAAATCCCTTAGAAATTCTCGAAATTAAAAAAATAGCCCCAAAATAGGAAAAAACTATAGAAAATTCCTAAAAATTTAGGCAAAATCCCAAAAAATTAGAGAAAATCTCTGAAGTCATATTCAGCCTATGGAGATCCTAAAAACCTTAGAAAACTAAGGAAATTCTCCTCCAATCCTAAGAAACCTACCTAAAATTCTCAACTTTTTCCCCTGCCTTAGGAACCCTAGATTTAGGTAAAAGAACCTTAGATCTACTAATTCTAGTAAGCAAAGGCATCCAAAAAAGGAGATGGTGGCGTAAATAGGAAGAGAAGCCTGATCCAAGCCCGAAACTCAAGGTTTCGAGTCCCTAGAGGTAAATATATCTTTTTTTGCTTAATTTAGTTTTTTTTTTTTCTTCATTTAATTATCTGTTTTATTTTATTTTTTCTGGAAATTAATTCATCATTAGATCTAATTAAGTTTAGAAACGTTTTTTGTCAAAATATGGATTTGGAGCTGGCGCAGTCAGTGGGCTCAGAAAAAAACCGGATCTGTATAGATTTGGGATTTTTCTAAGCCTATAATTCAAGTAACCCCACTTTCTTTACTGTTTCAAAAAGGAACTCAATTTTTTGAGCAGATCTCATCACAGATATTGGTGCAGATCTGACTGTAAACAGTTTGGTGCCCACCGTGGGGCATCTTGAGCTTTAGATCCATATTTTAGACTTAAAAGGCTTATTCTTTTTCTCATATTTATTTATTCAACAAAAATAAAAATAAAAAGTATAAAAAAATAAAAGAAGAAAAACAAGGTAGATTTGAAAAGATTTCTTTTTTATTAGATTCGATCTTTTCTTTTTAGATCTTATTTTTTCTCTCTTCATAAAAAATTTAGGATCTTTTTTCTCTTAATCTTTATGATCTTTTGGATTGTTTAGATCATATATTCTTTTAGATTCATCTTTTATATCAATCATTATTATTATTATTATTATTTAGATCTTCTTTTATATCAATCATTATTATTATTATTATTTAGATCTTCTTTTATATCTATTTTGATCATCTTTAGCATAAGATCATCTTTAGATCTATCTTTTAGAGCATATTTAAATCAATCTTTAGATCATCATTATCTTTTTTAGATAATCTTCTTTTATATCTCATCTTGATCATCTTTATCTATAGATAATCTTTTAGATCATCTTTATCATCTAGAACATCTTTCGATTCATCTTGATATCATCTATATCTTATTTATCATATTTATCATATCTTCTTTTATTCATACTTTTCATCTTTAGATCACATTTATCGTTTTTAGATCATACTTATTTTCTTTAAGTGCATCTTTATCTTTTTAGAATACATCTTTTTTAAAAAAAAAAGAAAAAAAAAAAAAAGGAGAAAGAATCTTGATCTCTTTTGATAAAATAATTTTTTTAAAATAAAAAAAGAAAGACAAAAAAGGATATATCTAGGCCTTCTCTACTTTATCTATTTAGAATAGAATAGATCTCATTTTTTATCTTATATTTTGTTGTTAAATCTTATCTGCATAGCCTATAATTTTCTTGACATTATCCTCTCTCTTCTTCTTTTTTTTGAAGAAAAATCTTTTCTTTTAGATGCATCTTTATCTTATTTTTTTATTAGATAGCTAAAAAAAAAAAAAGATAAAAAAAAAGAAGAAGAAGAAATTTTTTGTTGCATAATTTTCTAGTCATGTGTGTAGTTCATGATGACTCAGATACTTAGTCTACTACCCATACTAGACCCAAAGAGCTAAGCGACATGATCAATCTTTTAACGACACCGATCCCCATTACATTTAGTGATGATGGCATACTTTCGGATTTCAATCGTTTTCATGCCCATCCACTTTATATCTCTATTTTCATAAGAGGTTATGAAATCAGGAGAGTGATGGTTGACAATGGGGCATCTCTGAACATATGTCCCTTGAAAACTATTACAAGAGTAGGGTTATCATAAACAGACCTTGAGGTCTCAAACATCTCAATTGCAGCCTATGATGGGGCTCTAAGAGAAACTTTAGGGATCATCCCTCTCACTCTTAAGATTGGGCCAGTGGTCCAAATAGTGAGGTTTTATGTCCTTGACATTGAACCTTCTTTCAATCTACTTATTGGCAAGCCATGGCTACATGAAAATCTTGTTGTGACCTCCACTTTGCACCAACGCCTGAAGTTCCCAACTGTTGGAGGAGTGGCTCGTGTACGTTTAGATGTAGTCAAATTGAAAATCCAAGAGATCCCACCTCTAGCATATAAGGAAAATTGTGCTATGATCCATGAAACACATGAAGTGTCTGAGAAATTGAAAATTTATTATAGTCATTATGATTTCGGTTTGTGCACAGCATGGAATATGTTATTGGCTCAGGGGTACTACCCCGGCTCTGACCTTATAAAAAATGGGCAAGGTGTTGCTGAGGCAATTACTCATCCCCCTCATGCTAAAGTAGACACTGACGATCGAAGAGGGTTGGGTTGCACACTTTCTAAACTTCAATGTATACTCAAATCTTCTCAGCATCCAAGTTTTATTCTTGGAGGAATTCAAGGTCTTGACTACCAAAAGACCGAATCTCTTCCAAAACCAAAGATCATAATTGAAATTCCTCTAGAAGAAGAGCTGGAAAACTTTCCTGGCTTACACTTGGAGCCCATATTGTGGCTACCACCTCCTCGGCTCCCAAGCAAATTAGGGAAATTACTGAAAATTTGAGCATTACTCCCTTATCTATTGAATCCATCAAGGGGATACAATGACACTTTCAAGTCCCTATGCCAAAAAACAGGCATCCTGCACGAAGCCTCTCTAACACCATTACCTTTCCGATTGTAGAAAATGCAGTCAAGACCCTTGACAAACTCAGTGAAAACTTAAACGAAGTCAAAGGAAGAAAATGAAAATGAAACAAATGAGGACTAACCTGCCAATGAAAATTTCGAGGCGGATGAAGAACCTTCCACTGAGGAACTCATGTTCCAAGCTGAGCAGTTGAAGACAAGATTCGACGTAGTTCTATTGCTATTATCGAAGAGACCTTAGACATTAATCTAGGAACTGAGAAAGATCTGAAGATCACAATAATTGGAAGCTCTCTGTCACCAGAAGAACAAGACAACATGATCTCCCTCTTAAAAGATTACATTGACATATTTACCTGGTCCTATAAAGATATGCCTGGCTTAAATCCCGAATTGGTACGACACCATCTTGTACTCCATAAAGGGGCAGGAGCCATCAAACAGAGACTACATCGACAAAAGCCTTACTTGGAGTTGAAGATAAAAGAAGAGATTGATAAAGTTTTAAAGGCAAAGTTCATCTTACCTATGGACTATCCGAATTGGTTAGTCAATATCATAGTAGTACCTAAGAAAGATGAGAGAATCAGAGTTTGTATCGACTATAGGGACCTAAACAAAACATGTCTAAAGGATGACTTTCCTCTTCCAAATATAAATGACCTAGTTGACAACACTGCTGGATACCAAATCCTATCCTTCATGGACGGTTTCTCTAGCTACAATCAGATCCTCATGGCGAAAGAAGGCCAGAAAAAAACTTCCTTCATCACGCAATAGGGGACATACTGCTATAAAGTCATGCCTTTTGGTCTTAAAAATGCTAGGGGAACCTACCAAAGGGCCATGACTACTATATTTCATGCCTTGATGCATGACATTATGGAAGACTATGTGGATGACATCCTCGTCAAATCAATAACTTGGGATGCTCATCTTCCCAATTTGAAAAGAGTATTTGACCGACTTCTAGAGCATCAATTAAAGCTGAATCCTTAGAAGTGCGTGTTTGGTGTTGAGTCTGGCAAGTTTCTTGACCTCATTGTGAGCCAAAGAGGAATAGAAGTGGACCCAATGAAAACTAAGGCTATCTCAGAAATGCCACCTCCAAAGAATATTCGAGAAATTCGTGGGTTGCAAGGTAGAATACAGGATATCCGGAGATTTATATCCCTATTAGCTGAGAAATGTGGTCTATTCAATTGTCTATTAAAGAAAGACACCTCCTTTATTTGGGATGAGACATGTCAAAAAGCCTTCGACCATATAAGGGAGTACCTTTCTAACCGATTGATCTTGAGTCCACCTGATTCCAACAAATCTCTATTCCTTTACCTTGTTGTGACAAATAAGACAATGGGGGCGATGTTAGGGCAATATAATGACCAAGGAAAAGAGAAGACCATCTACTACATCAGTAAGACAATGGTTGACTATGAAATACGATACTCGGATGTGGAAAAACATTGTCTAACCTTAGTGTGGGCAACTCAAAAGTTGAGGCATTATATGTTGTCTCATACTATCAAGTTGATATCCAAGATAGATCCACTCAAGTACCTGCTAGAAAGACATGTTTTAAATGGACGATTAGTCAAATGCAGAATGCTTCTAAGTGAATATGACATCGAATATGTTGCTCAGAAATCAGTCAAAGGGGCAATTTCTGATCATTTAGCTGAACATGCCTTACCTGACTGCGTCCCCATCAAAACGGATCTCCTTGATGAGGACCTCTTTGTCATTGAGGATTCCACTTGGGAGTTATACTTTGATGGGGCTAGGAATGAATATGGCACTGGTGTCAGAGTCATCCTATGCTCTCTAGAGAAAATAATGTTTTCAACCGCTATAAAACTCAAATTTTCGTGCACAAGCAACATTGCAAAATATGAAGCCTTAAGAGCTGGTCTTGAGAATGCTTGTGAACTCCAAATTGAATAATTACGGGTCATGGGGGATTCTTTGCTTGTAATAAATCAAACTAACGAAGAATGGAAGGTTAAAGACAAAAAGCTCCAGCTCTACCAGGACTCAATTGCAAAGTTGTCAAAGTGCTTCAAAAGAGTAACCTTTCAACATGTGACTCGGAAAAACAACCGGTTCACCGATACCTAGCCACTTTCGCATTAATGGTGAACATTCATTCCCAAATGAGTGTCCAACCATTCTACATTAGACACAAGAGTAATCTTTCTCCTCCCAAGATGGAGTCCGAAGAAGAAGATCAAGAATCAGAGAGGGAAGAAGAAGTGTTCACCCTGGGGGCCAACCAGATAGCCAAAGCTAAGCTTTGGTATCATGCTGTATCAGTCTTACTGAAAGATGAAACGTATCCCGAAGGAACCTCAAAGAGAGACATGAACACCTTAAGAAGATTCTCAATCAACTTCTTGATCAAAGATGACATCCTCTATAAGAAGTCATTTGAAGGAATCCTCCAGAGGTGTATTGATCAACCAGAGGTCGACACGGTGCTCAAAGAACTACACAACGAAGGAGGACACGCATGGGCAGCACTCTTAGCTCAAAAAGTCAAAAGACAAGGATACTACTGGACTACTATGGCCGAAGACTGTTGGAAATATATGAAGAGACGTCCTAAATTTCAAGTTTATGAGGATCTCATATATGTTCCTTCCATGCTACTCAATCTAACACCTCTGCAAGAGTTAAAAGAAATCAAACCCCAAGAAATTTTAAGGGGACCATCTGGGCCACTTTCACAGGATTTTCTGAATAACCCACCTATATGGGATGAAGAACCATACTTTAAAGATCAAATCTTATTATTTCTTGAAGAGAAAGGATCCAAAGAAAATGATAGGAGCAGCGGCATGATTTCACTACTTGGGGCACCCCACATACAAAGAAAAGAAGAAGATCCAACAGAAGCAGACGTATCCACCAGTTTGATAGGGATCGCCCCATATGATGAAAATACTATAGAGGCGGTCTCATCTAAGATACTGATTGTCTCATCAAATGGAGAAGACCCTACAGGGGCAACCTTGTCAAACCACTTGATAAGGATACCCTCACTTGATGATGAAAATAAAGCAAGGGCAATCGGTGAGGCCCACGCCTTATATGAGGACTCCCAAAATTCCTTGAGGCGATGTGCTCATCAAGAGCAACATGAAATTGTAATGGAAAAAGATTACCGAAAAGGTGTGGGGTGATCACTTATGTATCTCTTTCAAATAAGCCAAGTGGGGCATCCATGCTCTGCTTAGGCATTCTACTCTGTGGTATTGACAACCTAAGGAGTTGAAAAATAAAAAATAAAAAAAATAAATAAAAAAAAGGAAAAAATATGAGATTAGCCTACCTAACAAGATATTGAAGGATTAGGAAGCTTAGAGTGACTCCGAGTCTGGAAATCAAAGCTCGAGTAAAGGAGGAAATATTCTATAAAGATTCGACAACCTTTGTCAAGGAAGTATCAGATACCAACTAGGAGCAAGGAAAATCGAAGGATAATCAAGACTAGGACCTTCCTGCCATTTGGAAGTAGGAAGGATAATCGAGTTCTTATTTGTTTTTTTAGGATGAAGTGCCAAAAGAAGGAAAAAAACACCACCAACTCTTCTCCTCCTCCTCTATTTCCATCTTCTTCAAAAGAAAAGAAAAAAAAAAAAATCTACCAAGATGAAAATCGAAAAGAATCTCGAGCGTTGGAAAAAAAGTCATTGGGATGAACAACCGAAAGGGACCCTAGTAGCAGAGAGAAAAAAAAAAGAAGGAAAAAAAAGAAAAAGAAAAAGAAATCTGTTGGGCTGAAAATCTGAAATGAACCCCAAGCATTGGAAAAAAAGCTACCAGGCTGAACACCCGAAAGGGACCCCGGGGTGATAGAAAAATAGAACTTCTCTATCTGTTTTGTCTCTTCTCCAAAATCTCCAGAAATTCTTCTCTTCTCAAGTCAGAATGAAGTCAGAAAGCAAAGGAAGGCATCAGTCCAAGTAAAAATTGAAGAGGCTCAACTATCTGAACTTCAAAAGAATGGTAGTGGAGGAACAAAATTGGAAGTCCAAGGATATTTTGAGCACTTTGAGGCACATCTCATATTATACAAGACACTGGTTTGCTCGAAAAAACAAAAAAAAGTCTTCCTTGAATTGTGGCATAAAAGCCAAGATTGGAAGATGAGGAAGTACTTAGTGATTCCTCGTCCTGACAGTCCAAAGTAGAGGCTCAACAAGCTCATGAAAAAAAAAAAAAAAAAAAGGAAAGAAAAAAAAAACAAAAAAAAGAAAAGAAAAGAGAGAGCTTTATGGTAGCATGAGCCTAAATTGCTTACCAAAAACTTGCTTTTCAAAATTTCTCATCCATCTTTAAAATTTCCCCTATGTGTTTCATGAGTTTTCAAAAACCTTAATTTCTTTAGTTAAAACGTAGCTCGAAACTCTGTTTCTGTTTCAAAATTCAAACTATCTTCAAAACCTTCTAAAATGTTTAAAAAACAAAGGAGTTTCATGGAGGCTGGGATTTGATGCATCCGCCGCCACCAAATCCTGGATTGCCATGCTTGCAAACCCTTGGGAATACAGAGACCAACCCATAGGTTCCCATACCAAAAAGCCTGAACTTGTGGACCCCAATAATCAGAATCAAAGGAAAATAAGAAGTTCAATTAGCCAGAAATTCATCATCCCATCATTTCTTCTAAATCAAAATCCCAATTGATTGGAGAATCAGACCCCGAGAAAAAGGTCTAAAGTCGAAGATGACTACACTGGCAGCTTCCCAGGTAACATTGCAGTGACTACAACAAGGAGTGTCACCAGCTCAAAGATAGCACAGTTCTTTTTTACTGTCAGTTTGGATCCCGATTGTCGGAGACCTCTCAACCGCACTGAATCAAAGATAGCAATGCCAGTTCAATATCTTACGGATCAAAAGCATCCATCGGCGTACCACCTACCCAAAGGGTACTGGTCATTCAAAAGAATGATCCCTCGAAAAATGTTTTCCTTCCCACCATGTCTCAGGTGTCTAGTTCTTTGCTATTCACTTGGTGCCCCAGGTGAATGTCAAAGAGGGGCAACTGTAGACACCCCCATGTAATTTTGGCTAAGGGAACTCCTAAAAACCTTGATTCTGGTCATAAAGGACCAAACATACCCTAGTAGACCATAGGCAACATAGACTCAATTTAATTAACCCAAAACTACCAAAATCCTATCCCAACTTGAAGTAGAGCTCAAGAGCTTTCCAAAGGTCCAAGAACTGCCTGAATCGGACCTATGGATAAATAGATATAACAAATAATAATTTAGTCCATGTGGGCTGATGATGCAGTCAACTCATCTGATGACGTAGTAAACGTGTTTTTTTTAATTAAATAAGACTTAAACTTCAAGAAAAATCCAAAAAATTCCAAAACAAACTCTAAAAAAGTTAGGAAAAATCACCAATGGAGTTCTATAAATACCCCCTTCATAACCCAAAAGAAAGAGACTAGAAACCACAAAGAAATCCCTTAGAAATTCTCGAAATTAGAAAAATAGCCCAAAAATACCAAAAATAGGAAAAACCTTTAAAAAATTCCTAAAAATTTAAGCCAAATCCAAAAAATCAGAGAAAATCTCGGAAGTCATATTCAGCCTATGGACATCCCAAAAACCTTGGAAAACTAAGAAAAGTCTCTTCCAATCCCAAGAACAGGCCTAGGTAGACCGTATCTAAAATTCTCAGCTTTTTCTCCTGCCTTAGGAACCCTAGATCTAGGTAAAAGAACTTTAGATATATCAATTTCAGTAAGCAAAGGCATCCAAAACAGGAGATGGTGGCACAAATCGGAAGAGCGGCTTGATCCAAGCCCGAAACTCCGGGTTTCGGGTCCCTAGAGATAAGTATATATTTCTTTGTTTAATTTAGTTTGTTTTTATTCATTTAATTATCTATTTTATTTTATTTTTTTGAAACTTAGTTCATCATTAGATTTAATTAGGTTTAGGAGCTTTTTTTTGTCAAAATACAGATTTGGAGCTGGCGCAACTAGTGGACTTAGAAAAAAATCTGATCTGTATAGATCTGGGATTTTTCTGAGCCTATAATTCAAGCGACCCTACTTTCTTTACCTTAAAAAAAACAACTCAGTTTTTGTAAAGATTTGAGCAGATCTCACAGAGATCAGTGCAGATTTGAGTGTAAACACTTCTCCTCTCTATTGTTTTTTTTTTCTTTTTTTACTTAAAACTTCCAAGAAATCTGCATCATCAAAAACTTGAACTTCCATTCCTACCGCTCAATTCTTTACAACATAAAAAGACTAATACATTAAAGTTAAACTAGAAACCCAAATAACCCCAAACCTAAATTTCAATCTCCTAATAAAATGATAATAATAATAATAATAATAACAATAATAGGAATAGTACTAACAACAACAACAATTTTAAGTTATTCAAGTTTTCATAGATCTGCTCCATCTACACTATTTTGAAAGCTTTAAGTTTTATAATTAAAGATAAGATATACTTTAAGGCTAGTCAAAGATTTCTAATATTGAAACCACATTATAATTAAAGATGAAGATATATTTTAAGGCTAGTCAAAGATTTCCAATATTGAAACCACATTTCTCGTCAGTATTTAAAGATGAGCTCTAATTTGATTGTTCAGAGCCTCGGCTCTATATAAACCGCACCCTACATACATTCTCAACTCTAATAGTGGGTTTTAGTACCATTGTGATGGATAGATCTTTTAAAATCTGATACCAATTGATGCAGAAAGAATGGAAAAAAGAAATAAAAAAATAAAAAATAAAAAATAATAATAATATATGGCAAGAAAATATACCCTCTCAAGATAAGCAAAAGAGTCTACTTGAAAAAGATATTTTCATATGACCTAAAATAAATATTACTTCTTTCTCTCTATTTTTTTTTGTTAACAGCTACCCTTAAACCTACCTTTCTCTCAAAGAAACCCTAGTCAATCTTAAATATTTGTTTTTTATCTTATAAAAATTAAAATTTCAATCCTACACCTTAATTCTCTATAACAAAAAAAATGACACAAATAGCCTGAACAAAACTTAGAAATCCAAATAATCTCAAACCTAAATTTCAATCTGATAATAAATTGAATAAAAAATAAAAATAAAACCTAATTGATCATTTGAGGAGTTGAAGAGTTAGAAATTAGAGACTTCGGTTAGAGAGAAAGAGCTAGTTAGAGAGAGACCCTTGCCTAGAGAGAGAAACCTCTTAGATTGAGCCATAAGTTTCCCATTCTAGAGAGACAACAAACCCAACCCTAGCCTAGAAAGTAAAGTCTCACCCTAGTACGAAAACCCATTCCCAAGGCCTCCTGGCTAGTGAGAAGGCAAGGTCACACTCCCCTTCAAGACTCATAAACTTCGGAGATTTGGAGGGGGAGACTCATATCAAACCCTTAGGAGATCTCCTGCGTTCCTTCTGCTCAACCCAACTCACCTTCTAGAGTGTGCGAGGACATCTCGCCGGTAACATATAAGCCAGGTCCCAAGACAGTCTACCTAATCGGTTTCACAAGAGCTCACAAACCCAATGCAAGCATTTTATTTTTTTGATAAATTGAAAAGGTGTTGTTCTTTTCTCATTGTGTTCTACATTTCATTTGTTGGAGTCGTATATCACCATACAAACACACGGAAAAGAACACACATCAAGGTAAAAACAAGTTACTTTTGAGTTTAGAGCAGTGGGATTCATTTATAAATATTGAAATATTTAGAGTTTTTCACATCCCAGGTCTTGTGGTGCTCTAAATGCACCTTAAGAAGAGGTTGAGCTATGCTCTTAATGAATCATTTGTCTAGGTCATAAAATGACTGGGCAGGGATGTCATCATACAAGGCATTCTTCATGGACTCGCCTGTATGAGTGTTGAAGTGAAGTTTCTTCCTACAAGATTCAGGCATTCTCTAGAGCGCTCTAGGAGTTTGGAGGGCATGGCCTTTAACCCACAAGCATTTTTAAGGAGAAATGATCTTCTCATAGATAATGTATGATATGTGGGATATTTTATGTACACATAAACACAATTTAAGGTTTACCCACTCACAATTATAGTATACACTATGTAAAATTTCAAGCCTCTAGGACACTTTCAGGATTGTACAGTCTCTCCTAATTTGCTATTGGCAAGAGTAATTGTTTCAAAATGGGGAATGTTAATTTTAGTAAAGGGTGATCAATACCAACAAAAGGAATTTCATAATTTGTTTGTTGCATTTTCATACTTGAGGCAAACTATAATTTATGTGAGTGACTCACGTTTGTGTCGTCAAATTACGATGAGAGAGGCAAGTACATATAGAGAAATCCTGAGAAATTCTCTCTAACATTTTGTGCATGGGCATGTAGTCTACACTTCGCATGCTCGCATAGGCGCCATTTTCTTGTGCTCAAGTGCAGAGGTTATTAGTGACTCTCATTTGACTCTTGCTTCTCCACAAGCTTTGGCTGCAGTTATGACTATTAAACCTAGGGTGAATAGTGTTTTGCAATCTTTAGTGACAGTTATAACGACTCACTGCCACTAGATATCATGTGAATTTTTCACCACAGTTATGGCATAGCTCTACCTCCTGTCGCCTATTTCTTTGCCACACGTCTCACTTCATTATAGATCTTTATAAACGTTGGACCAAATCAAAATCTATCCAATGCCAAATCGTTTTATGGGCAAATACGTGCGAAGTTTTTCTTTGGGTGGCTTCTCTTGAATGTGCAACTCAAAGAATCAATACAATGCTTCACTGAGCTTGGTAGTATCCCAGGGGTATTCTTGCCACAACCCAATTGTATGTTGGATCTTCCAAGTTAGGGGCATTAGATGCCTCTAAGACAATGAGCATCTCATGCCTCCCAGTCTTACTGTTGAAGCAAAGAGTTATGTTGCCTTGGCTAAGTCCAAGAACCACTACAATACAGATCATGTCAATCAGACTTCCATTTGGGACTTAAGACTTTGCAACAACGGTCTTGATTTCAGTTAACGACTTCGAAATATTATGGATCCCAAAAGCTTAGTTCCATTTCGGAATTGTCTTCAGAATTATTGTATAGAACTCAGGTTGAGCAGTTTTAGGCCCTGGTAGTGCAATCTAGACCTTGGTTGAACGTTTCATCTCGGTTATGCATGGTTATGCAGTGTTCTCCTGGTTATGCTGTTTCAGCGGTTAACCAAAGTCGAACCTAAAAGGATGAGGTTACTTTCCAGTTTTCAAGGACAAAGAAAACAACATATGTCTTGAAATATTGCACCTAGGTGGTCATCTATACATAACTGCCTATTTTCAAAATTGTTTATGAAAGACGAATCACCAAATCATATTGGAAACCAAATCTGAATCCCAATGTCATCACCCGGCAAACGAAAAATAGCATTTAAAACCAAAATTCATGTGTTTGCCTCTTTCCATAAATTCCAATTTTCAGGTAACAAAGTTGAACTTTTACAAGTTCATGTTTGGTTTAGTCCTCATGTGGTTACAGTATATCATTAGAATCTGAAAAAGAAGTGAAGTTGGACCTTTGGACCTTATTATTCAAATAGACCAAAATTCTTTGATATTAGAGCAAAGGGGACTATTATTGAACCAAGTTAAAGCACAATAACTCTTCAAAATCTTCACTTTAACCCCTTAAACGTGGGTTAGATTCCCTTATTTAATTATCTAACTATAGTAGAACTAAATTGAAAACAAAACAAACTTGAGAAGGAATGCAAACCCTCTACCACTTGCATTCAAAAGTTTGTGCATTGAATGCACAATTTATAGAGCATGTAGCAATAATGATTTGATAAGATCCAAAACTCAAATTTGCTCCTCCTTTTTTCTTTCTAATCCTCCCCATTGCTGAACTCGTTCAACCGCAGATGCAGCCTATATTGTGAAAACAATTTAAACAGACACAGATATGAATCAGTTTAGCTTTGGTTATGTAAATGCTAACAATCTCCAGAAATGGATTCTCACCTCGTTGTTCCAATTAGTCTGCCAAATGATAAATAGCAGTATTAAGGTTTGCAATGCAAGTCCACAAAGCATGCCAGACCAGATACCCTAGTAAGATGTGAATTGCCAGAAAGTCTAAGTAAGCCCAGAGCATGACAAAATTAAGCAAATATCTACAAGTATCAACTTAGTGACGATTATCGTTCTTGATATATCATAGGTGGGGCATTTCATCAGAATTACTCATGATTATCTGTTATATCGGGAATTAATTGAATAATTCCAGGACTTTAATTGACATATAGGCTATTGGGAATTCAGCAAATATATTATTTATCACGAAATAACATTTTAGTTATATATGAAAAGTTATATGGAATTAAAATATAAATATGATAATAAGTTTATAAAAGATGAAGTTGACAACAAATTCTACTTTCTATCCAAATTAAAATATCAAAAACCACTATCCAACTTAATGGCTTTGACTTGTGTATCCATTATCATTTACTTGCAAATTGCTTTCGATTTGCCTTATTGAGATATCAGAGTGACATGCTTGTTATCAAATACAAACTGCTGATTTCATTTTCAAATGACATACATGTTATCGGAAAGAGTCTTTACTGGAGAATAACAGGAGCGATTTGCAAAAAAAAATATCGAAATAGTATCTGGTCATCAACATTAGAACTAATCATGATAATTTAAAAAAAAAAAGTGCGTAGAAGATAAATGTCTCTAAGATTATCAGTAAATATGACAAGCCCCAATGGAAAACAAAATACAGAGAAATCCAGACCAGGTCATGAGAAGACCAGCAGCCAGGATTGAAGGGCAGAGATTTACATTTATTTGTTAGGCCAAAAATAGGTATATTACATTTTGAAAGTATAAGAAAGAAACAAAGGGGCCCTTACCTCTGAAACCATGAACTGTCCTTTTTAAACTTAAATCTGGTCAAAGAACAATGAATTATTTTCATTATCATAAGAGACGAAGTTAAGATTTGACCTTAACACCCATGTTGAACTTGTAACCTAAAAGGTACCCAAGAGGAAGCCCAAAAATATAATAGCAGGCCAAATTAATATAAGCCACTAAAGTTTGCCATCCTCCACCCACCGCAACACCTGCAAATACCAATTAAAAGTATAAAGCACCAACCACAATTAATAAATTACATAATTAGTCAAATGGTGATCACAAGTTAAAAAGAATTAAAAACAGCAATATGACATAGGCGGAGTTATTCTTTTTTTTTAACATGACATGAACTAGGCCGAGTTACTCAGCCGAGACTCGGCCAATGTCCGATTTCCTTGGCCGAGTCAATTTTTTGAACATTGATGCAAACTATAAGGAAATAATGCTCTCTTTCTCTCACATGTAAACAAAACACATTAAACTGAGTGTTTAGATGTGGCGCTGATGAGGCAAAACAGTGAAAGAATTGCCTGAAATGACAGGTTGAATGCTGTTAAGCACCATGGTTACTGTAAGTATGGGAGCTAACTTAGAGACAGCTTGTTGGATAATGTCACTGCTAGTAAAAAGGATGGCAATATGGTCACGGGCTGCAAGAATGACAAAACTGAAGAAAATCCCAATAATCAGAGAAGTAATAACCACCACAACAACAGAGATCTTTGCAGCCCTTGGGTGGCCACAGCCGAGTTCATTGGAAACCCGAACACTGCAAAATAAATTCCAATTAAGGAGCTGGTAAGATTGTCATTTTCCTCAAAGAATCATAAGGAAGACGAACAAAAAATATTCACATTACGCATCAGAAGAATAGCAGATCTTTAAAAAAAATTGGTTGAAACGGTTAGCACCTGATGGCGGCAATGAAACCGATGAAAATCATGGCCTCCCACCCATTGACATTCATGCTGAAACACAAAAAAAGTAAAAAAAAAAAAGGTCATCAAGCAATCCTCTATCTTCTTATACAGTTTTCTCTTTTTTTGGAGTAATTACTTCAAATAGATGTAGATATAGAAAATTGGGTGCTCTACATATTATAAGTTCTCAAATTCAGTCATTTTCTTTGTGGGGTTTTCTTCTTACAATGTTTCTTGCTAATATCACGGGACTAGCTCGAGTCCGCCCCGAGCGACTAACTTGGCCTCGCCCATAGGGCAATACTAAGTTAACGCGATTTGTGTCCAACTTGGGGTACATAAAACATTTTCAAAAAAATCCAAAAAATTGTAAAAAAATATATGGGTATGTTTTATAAATGTTTTGTATATGATTTAGATGTTTTAGTCTCTACTTTTATATTTTCCTTTTTTGGATTTTTCTTTTTTAAATGTCCCCAACTATAAACCAATTTTTTTAGATCCATTTTTTCTATACGGTTTTAAGCATATTTTGGAGTTTTCTTTTGGTTTTATCTTACTTTTAATATATTTATTTTATTTGTCATATTTTTATGCTTTTATTTTAAATTTTCCCAAGGCTTTTTGGCCATGTACAGGATTTAGGATTCGACATTGTCCTAACCACTGTTTCTTGCAAACTTATTTCTTCTTGTAATTATAATATAGAAAGCCTGTTGAAGAAATTTAAGAAGAAGAGAAGAAGAATATACAATGATTTAACGTGGTTCGGTCTCTTGGACCTACATCCATAGTTTAAGGGTTATCCAATTGTACCCATTATTTCATTCACCAAGTATTAAATAGAACTTACAAAATAACAACAAATAAAAACTGATTCCCCAAATATCTCTGGAATATTTGACCAACTTATCACCAAGATATTTTTCGCATTTAGTTACCCAAAAATATTGAATATGGATAACCATATCATCCATGTACTATATCGAGTACTATTTCAACACTCCCCTCAAGTTGATGCGTTGATATCTATCAAACCCAACTTGCTTAATGTTTCTTGAAACTGTAGTTTGCGTGTGGCCTTTGTAAGTACATCTGCAAGTTGATATTTGTTTCTTACAAATGGAGTAGTAATTTCTTTGGCTTGAACTTTCTCTCTCACATAATGACAATTTGTTTCTATGTGCTTAGTTCGTTCATGAAATACGGGATTTGATACAATATGTATAGCAGCTTGATTGTCGCAATTCATAACCATTGCACACAAAATATTGAAACTCATATATTTTAGAAGAAATTTTAGCCAAATTTTCGCAGATTGTAGTTATCATGGCTCTGTATTCGGCCTCTGCACTAGATCGAGCAACCACTGATTGTTTCTTACTTTTCTAAGTTACAAGGTTACCCCTTACAAATGTACAATACCTAGTAGTGGATCACCTATCTATAGGACTACCTACCCAATCAGCATCAGAAAAATGCAATAATATCATAATGACCAATCTTTTTCATTAAAATTCCGTTTCCAGGTGACGGCTTAAGGTACCTTAAAATTCAATTGCCAGCTTCAAAAAGAGCAGTTTTTGTAAAATGCATGAATTGGCTTACCATACTAACCTCATAAGCAACATCGGGTCTCGTGACAGTGAGATATATAACTCGACCAACCAAATGTTGAAACATCCCAATATCTTCCAAAGCTTTGCCGAAGTCAATTGTAGCTTTATAATGTGTCTCAATTGGAGTATCAATAGGTTTGTACCCTAAATTGTCAGTGTCGCTTAAAAGTTCTAAAACATGTTTCTTTTGGGGAATAAAAATTCCTCTATGAGAGTAAGCAACCTCAAATCCAGAAAAATATTTAAGTTTTCCCAAATCTTTAATATCAACCTTCGTATGAAGGTAATTTTTCAATTTTGTTATGGTGTTTGAATCACTTCCTGTTATAACAATGTCATCAATATAAATAAGGACAATAAAATTCCTAGTTTGCTTTCTTTTTACAGACATGGATGAATCGGCATTATTCTGAAAAAACCCTATATAAACGAGAGCTTGACTTAACTTTGTAAACCATGCCCTAGGAGACTATTTAAGCCCATAGATTGCTTTCCTGAGCCTACAAGCCAGAGTTTTGTTGCTTTCTTGAGGATGACCAAGAAAAAGTTTCATGTAAATTTCTTCTTCCAAATCTCCGTGCAAAAAGGAATTTTTTACATCTAGTTGATAGAAAGGCCAGTCATTATTTGCAGCAATAGAAAGTAAAACCCTCACAGTATACATTTTGATCACAGGAGCAAAGGTTTCTTTGTGTCAACACCATAGGTTTGGCTGAATCCCTTTGCAACAAGTTTCTCTTTGTATCTCTCTATAGTTCAACCACTTTTGTATTTCGTTTTATAGATCCAGTTGCAGGAAGCCAAATTTTTCTGTTCAGGAAGAGTAACGACATCCCAAGTATAATTTTTCTTTAAAGCAACAAGTTCTTCTTTCGTAGCAATTTTTCATACTGCATTTGAATTAGCTTCTCGAAGTTAGTGGTTTCTTTAGTTGAGGAAATTTTGGTAAAAAAATGCAAAATATTTTGGAGATAATTTCTTCTAATCCATTTGTTTTTCAATGGGGTAACGAATTTTGTGATTGTTTTCCTGGACATGATATGTATAGTAATCTTTTAAAACTAGGAGGAGGTTGACTAATATGACCAGATGGTCTTGGTTGAAAGTCTTCAATAATTATTTCCCCTTAATATTCATTGGATTGAACATCCTCATTAGATTATTGTGGTGTGTCAAGAATGGATTCTTGAACTAATTCCTTATTAGGAGTAGTACTCTTAATGACTTCGACTCTAAAATTAGGATCATCTATTTTTTAGAGATCTTGGATAGAGGTTGTCTTGATAATCTCCCCTGAGGCTTATCAGTTTGAAAATAAAGAATTTGTTCATTGAAGACAACATTTCTTGAAACATACATTCGCATGTTTTTTGTGTCATAGCATTTGTAACCCTTTTTGGTAGCTGAATATCCTACGAATATACATTTAATGGACCATTTACAAGTTTATCTCTATGATTTTCTGATAAATGTAAAAAATATTCACAACCAAATATCTTTAAATGATGAACAATAGGAGAGAAACCAGGCAACATTTCATAGGGGCTTCTATTGTCCAAGATTCTAGTTGGACATCGATTAATAAGATGACAAGCAGTAAGAATACCCTTAGACCAATATGATTTAGGAACATTCATTTGAAAAAGTAAGGCACGTGTTACTTCAAGAAGATGCCTATTTTTTCTCTCAGGAATTCCATTTTGTTGAGGAGTTTCTACACATGACATCTGATGAATGATCTCATGATCCATCAAATATGAAGAAAAATATGTAGTTGTATATTCTGTGCCATTTATCAGTTGTGAAAAATTTCACCTTAACATTAAATTGATTTTTTATCATGGCATGAAATTCCTTCAAGGCAATGAAGATATCACTCTTAAACTTCAATATATAAATCCAAACATAATGAGTTCTATCATCGATAAAAGAAAGTACATATCTAAAACCAGAAAAATCCACTGGAGCAGGTCCCCATAAGTCTGAATAAATGATATCAAAGTTATTTTTACTGACTCTATCAGAATTTTGAAATGGAAATCTGATACGTTTAGCATACCGACAGGCTTCACAAGTTGCAAACGATGTGTCAATACTAGAGGCCACTTGTTTCATAATTCTATCAGATAGATGTCCTAATCTACAATGCCATGTACTGTTCTCGGATTGCACTTTTCCTGCAAATAATGTTTTTTGAGGTTTGATCAATAAGTACAACCCATGTGATTGGTTACCCTCACCAATCTTCTTCCCAAATACCCGATCTTGAAAGACAACTTTGTTAGCAAAAAAAATAGCCAAGCAATTATAGGTTTTTGTTATTTGACTAACTGACAAAATATTCGAAAGGAAAGAAAGAATATATAAAACTTTAGAAGTCCTATCTTTAGAAAAAAGATTAATATTTCCTACTTCACAAATTGGTGTCATTGTCCCATTAGCCAATGATATAGGACTCCTTGAAGACGTGAGCTCAAACCCTTCAAGTTCTTCACAATGGCTTATCATATGATCTGTACCTCTAGTATCAACAATCCAAGTATGACAATTAGTAGAGGCAAAGCTAGCAAAAAAATTAGCTTTAGTAGGCAGTATCTCAGAAAAGGAAGCAATGTTCGCATTCCCAATTTGTTGAAGCAACTCTTTTAGCTTGTCAACAGCAAGGAGCTTCTCATTTTGAGCAACTTGAGCAATAGGTTTCCCCCCTACCAGGGGGTTTTCCATGGAGAACCCAACACATTTCTTTAGTGTGTCCCAACTTTTTGCAATGAGTGCACTTAGATCGACCGCGACCACGACCTCGACCACGACCAGTATTCTCGAATTTTTCAACGATGGTAATAACTTTTTCATATTTTTGAGACTCAATAAGAAATGTTGATTTCTCAATGTTGTCATTGAGATCCTTCTTTTTAATGGCAGGGTTCATAACCTTGTGCCTAGTTTCTTCTTTCTGAATAGTTGCGCATGCAGAAGTATACGAAAGAAATTCAGAGGCCATTAATATTTGACTTCAAGATTTGACTTCTAATGGCCTCATACTCAGGACTAAGGCCTACCAACATAGCAAAGGTTTTATCTTGTTCGACTTCTTTTATTCTGATGTTTATATCAAGAGTTATTGGTGTATATTGGGACAACTCATCCCACATACCTCCAAGCATTCCAATATACCCCCTAAATGGCTTTCCTTGCTGTTTAAATTGACATATATCTTGGTTGAGCTGAAAAATCCTAGCTGCATTATTTTTTTTTCCATAAATCTCTTTAACAGACTTTAAATCTTCAGCAGTAGGCTGGAAATACATGCCTTCACCAAGTCATGATTCCATTGAGTTTATAAGCTACGATCTGACGAGGTTGTTCCTAGACTCCTACTCTTCATAAGTAGGATCGTCGGCTTTTGGAGCTGGTTTTTTTTCATTCGCAAAACCCAACTTACATTTGCTACTGAGATACAAGGTTGCAGCTCTAGACCCAGTTTCATAATTGGTTCCATTGAGAAGCATGAGAGTAATTTTCAGATTTGGATTGTTACCCTCATGCCCTACAATATTTGAACCGAAATTTTGATCCCCCATTTAGAATAAAGGTCTTGGAAATTACCTAATGGAAGCTTTGATTGACTGCTGCTGCAGAATTGGAAGTAATATAAACTGATTTTGGAGTCATTATTTTTCCGAGCTCTCTCAAGGTGTCTCCTGATGGCCACCGCTTTTTAATGAGATGATAAAAATCCTCTGGGATCTCTGGAGCAAGACCGTGAGCGTTCACAATCCGTAAGATCTTATTTCCAGTAACACTTCTTTGCAAACTTGCAAAGAATAACGATTTTGACCATTGGAAGGTTTTACCAAAGAATAACGATATTGGCGTCTAACACCAAAGGTGAACTGATGATCCCACCTAACGCCTAACCAGAGGCACAAGGAGCTCGAATTGATCAATGAGATTCTTAGTGTTACTGAGATACTCGTGATGCAAAACAATGTCCATCATGCAAGATGGCAATATTAAGAGTAGAAGGATGCAATAAGATGGTGCGTCAAAACTGTCGGCAAATTTTCTGTTACAGTACATTATTTCATTCACCCAATATTAAATAGAACTTACAAGATAACAACAAAATAAAAACTGATTCCCCAAATATCTCTTGAATATATCCCAACTTATCACCAAAATATTCTTCACATTTAGTTACCCAAAAATATGGGATATGGATAACCATATCATCTTGTACCATATCGAGTATTATTTCAACAAAACCCCATTCTCTATGTTTTCTAAATCACCATTTTCAGTTATCTCTTTTGTGGGTAGCATCTTGCTTTTAAAGTTATCAGAATTGGGTCCTCACAGTCAACAATCACTTGCCAATATGTTTTTCTCTCGTACCTTTCTTCGTTCATGGTTTGATATTATGGTGCCCTAGGCGTAGAGGAACTACACCAGTCCATCCTGAACTTGGTGGTTAAACTCTACTACGGTGACGATACTATGGGGGAGGTCCTGCAGAAAAATAGCTCAACCCCAAGATGATAAAAAGATTAACACCTCTTATTCAATGAAAAGTTCGTCTTATTCAAAACTGCAATTATGACATCCCTTCTCTCCCACTTCTTTGTCTCACTTTAAGGAAATGCTCATCCACTCAATTGCAATATGGACAAACCCAATATAAATAAACTAGAAAATGGAAACCCAATTAAAATCTCAGACTGAGGATTAGATAGTCTGAAGTAGAGCTCTCTACTCCGCCACAAGGTTTTAGGTCTGATTTCCAGATCAGCCAAAACAAAACTACACTAATTAACAATAAACTATCTTTAACACAGGAGAGAAGAACAGCAAATATGAAATAAGGAATATAATTTCAACTTTCAAGTAGCAAGCACCAATGGAGAGCATCCTTAGAATTTAAAGTGAAGTTTTCTTATGTAAGAACAGAGTTTAGTATTAGAAAGCTAATTTGACAAGATCCCAATAATCCTCCCCAAACCTACATTAAAGTAATGCTGTTATAATTTTTTAGAATTTAAAGTGAATCTTTCTTATGCAAGCACAGAGTTTAGTATTAGAGAGCTAAGTTGACAACAACCCAATAATCCTCCCCAAGCCTACATGAAAGTAATGCTGTTATAATTTTTTAGAATTTAAAGTTAAGCTTTCTTATGGAAGAACAGAGTTTAGTATTACAGAGCTAGGTTGACAAGAACCAATAATCCTCCCCAAGCCTACATGAAAGTAATGCTGTTATAATTTTAAGAACAATTCAAACTATGTTTTCTTATCCCTTCTGCACTCTTATCACCCCAGCTCTAATTACTAAAGCATCTCCTAATTACTTAATGAAATCATAGAGAAAACCTACATAGAGCTTCTAAGCTATATTGCAGCAATTTAGAAAGAAGAATATAAATCATTAGAGCTCACCATATGGAGATCGAATCGACGGCAACCTCTGCGTTCGCAAAATGTCCTGCGAGCACAGTTAGTGACATCAAGTACCATATCTCCAAGCAAAGCATAACAGCTGAACCCAAAGAAAGTTTCACAAAGGCCCACATGTCCTTGAAGGCCAGCCATGAAAGGCCTTTCCAGCAATCGTTACACCAATACACCACATAAACAGCTTGAGAAATTGCGATGAACCAAGCTGACAAATTCACAACAACTGCGGCTGCAGGAAGACCCCAACCGACCAACCAAATAAAGATCCACAGAAGAAAAACATGGAGAACCAGACCTATGAATCCGATCCATGTAAAGGCCGCGACTTTGCTCTGAGCTTGAAGGAACTTTTGTGCAGGGACGTTAATGCAAAGTGCAAAGATTAGAGGTATCGTCCAGATTGTGAATTTGCCTGCAAGGCTTGCGATAGTTTTGTCTTGGCCTATGAGCACTAGAATTTGGGCCGAGAACACATACACAGGGACGAGAAATAGGCCAGAGATGAGGAGGATTATCCATGAGCGCTGCAGATAGATGCCCAGCATTTCGACCTGGCCTGCTCCAAAGGCTTGGCCGCACAGCGTTTCTGCAGCGCTCCCCATTCCCAGCTGCGAGTTGAGGAGACAATGTGGTGAGAGTTGTTAGCATACATCTCTCTCCAACCAAATGTTGGACTGGTAATAGTGGGTAAAGTCCTTCTTGTGCAGATGACAAAAGATGAACTGTCTCTCTCGAACCAGAAGTTGAACTTGTATAATAGATTACCAAAATGTTGTTCTCTCTCTTACCAAAATGTTGCTCTCTCTCTCTCTATCCTACCGTATGTTCGGGTTCTGGTAATGGGGAAAGCTATGCCCAACAGATAACCAAAAATGGATTCTCCCTCTTTCTATCATGTAGAAAAAGGGGCGCAGCAAAGGCAAGGAGGTGTTCATAAGTATTCTCTGTCTCTCTCTATTGTTCTCGTAAAAAAGAAAGACACATGAGGCAGGAGACATTCATGAAGGGGTTGAATGCCTGTTGAAAAAAAATGTTTTAAACAGTGCATGAAAAATCATACCGGACCAATTAACTGAATGTCTCCTGAAGGGGTTGAATGCCTGTTGAAAAATGTGTTTTAAACAGCGCATGAAAAATCATACCGGACCAATCAACTGAACATGGGCTTGGAAGCGGTTCAATCGGCCTAACTGACCCAGCTTAACCGGTAAATCAGCCGGTTCATCCAGCCAAACCGGGTTTGTCCGGATCCATAAAAAAAATGTTTAAAAAATAAAAATATATAAAAAATATTAATAAAATATATAAAATATATTTAAAACATGATCAAGCAAAGCACATCCAAATGAAGATTTGGATGTTGAAAATTAATGAAAAATAGATTTTAAAGAATTGATATGTGTGAATGGGTTTTTTTTAAAAAAATAAAATAAAATTTAAAAATATGTATTAATAGCCCAAACGATTTTCAATCTTTGCCATAATGATGAAAAATATTAAAAAAAATGCATTACAAACACAATCCCTTATTTTTTTATATTTTATATAAAATTGAATTTTTTTTTAAATACCTAGCCGATTCATCAAAACCAGAACCGGTTCGATCTAATCGGGCGGTTAGATTTTGAACCACTCGATTTGTTCTACCTCGATTTAAACCCCCAACTAATCTAATTATTATTTATTTTTATAGCAAATTCAAGGAAGAAAATAGTCTTGTTTTCGGCATAAATTTGTCAAAATATTTAGAAAATGAACTTATCTTAAATTTCAAATTTAGAGAGAAAAATTTATTTCATAATTTTTTGGAGAAAATTATTTTATAATTTTTAGAGAATGCAATTATGTCAAAGTTCTTAAAAAGAAACTATTATCAATTTTCAAAGTTTTCGAATTGAGAAACTGTTTCAAACTTTTAAAAGAGAATCTATATGATAATTTAAGACAGAGAATCGTGTGTTTATACACAAGGGGTGCTGTTTGTATAGAGCTTGGGCTCTAAATAATAAAGTTAGAACATTAGTGTCGAGAAATGTGGTTTCAATACTAAAAATCTTTGTGATAGCTTAAAAATATATTTTCATTTTTATTTATAAACTTTCAAGGTTCAAAAATAGTGTACATAGACAGATTTATGAAAACTTGAAAATCTTGAAAATTGACAGTCCAAAAATGCATTACAAAACACACTATTTCCAATACTTAAAATCCATTTTTTCTCATGTCTATGCATCTTGATGTCCAGATGATCAATTTAAGGATATTTGAGCATCAAAACAACTTCTTCTAAAAAAATTTTAGGTAAACTCTAATTTGATTGTTTAGAGTCTCGGCTTTATGTAAACCTTTCCTGTACATAAGAGGCATTTTCAGCTAAAATAAAGTCATTTTCTTCGGCTCTAAAAATAATAGTAATTTAATTAGCTCTCAAATTTAAAAAGTATCAAGAGCGACCATGCCTTATTTGTATAATCTATATAAATATGCATCATCATCATCAGAATCCATATAAAATTTTGATAAAGTTTTGCTTATGGTGTCTACCTAATACAATCTACCTTCTTTACAATTTAAGCCCTCACCTTCCTACTAAATATATATGCATAATTTTCTGAAGTTATTAACATTAAATTAGCAACGAAATCCTCCATTAGACACAAACCCAAGTATCCACAGAATTTTCACTCTCTCTCTCTTTCAAGATCGCCTCTTGCATCACCCTCTCTCTCTCTAGAATCCCTTATCTCTCAAGACGGCTTCTCAATCCAGCTGCCTCTTCTCTATCGCCTCTAACAAAACCCAAAAATCAGTCAAACAGGTGTACTTCCAACCTTTAGAGATAAAAATACTCTCTAAAAACTTTTACACGTTAAAAGGAGGTGGGAAAAGGAACCCCTAATAAAGCTTTAAAATGGGAGGATAATATTTTCGAAGTAATATGAGCAAAAATAAATCACAACTCTAAAAAAATTATGAAAAGATACATTAATTTTAGTCAATTGAATTCAAGCCCATGGCATATGGTGTAGAGAGAGAAACCATTTTCTTTAAAGAGAAAAATAGAGACACAAACAGGTTCTGTAGAAAGAGAAACAGGTGTCGTGGAGGTATGACTTTTGGGCCATTGGTCTGGTATTGCATGCCCATCGCGAATGGGGTGTGGTAATAAAGGCTGTGGACAATACGTTTGGGGCGTGCAAGCCATGTGGGATGGAGACTCGGGTCCTATACATTTCTCATCTTAATGATGCAGAGTGAATGGGAACAAGGATTATTGGAGCGATATTTGGGGGAAAATATTCCGTTATAAGCCCTCACAAACAATATAGAAAAGTATTTGATCTTTTGTATATTTTGGTCAACTTTTTGTTGTCCGTGATGAGGCTTTACACCAAATATGGTGTGGCGTAACAAAACCCATCGGAAAATTATAGATACCCCAAAACTGAACTCGGTACGCATCCCTAATACATTTACTATGGTACCCTGACAATATTATTTTATTACTTTTACTATGGTACCCTGACAATATTATTTTATTTATATTTATCCCTAGTCAAAAAATCCAAAAAAATAAATAAAATTAAAAATATTTTTCTCTTCTATCTCACTTTCCACTCACCCTCTCTCTTTCTCCCTCTACGTGCCTTCTTTCTCTCTATCTATCATCTCTCTCTCACTCTCCCTACCACTCTCTCTATCTCTCTTTATCTATCTACCACTCCCTCTACCCACCCTCTCGCAATATCACTCTCACTCTCTCTCGACTTGCCCTCTCTGACTCTCCCTCTACCCGCTCTCTGTCTATCTCTCTCTCTCTCACTACAAGTGGCCAGATAAAGAAGAATTTCCGGCAGGCATGATACATTGACCAAGATAGGGAGACCATTTATGAAGAGGTTTTTGCCTGAAATTCTAATTGGGGCTTCAGAAGGTGGTTGGGTGTGACACATTACAGAGCTCGGAGCCTCACCCATTGCTGAAAATGGGATTCTCCCCCCAAATTTGAGATATAGGAAAGTCAAGTGACTGAATATTTAGGCTTGTAAGAAGGATATGGAGCGCCGAAATTTTATCAACAAAATATGTACACTGCACGCTACAGTTATGATTAGCAAAGGCGGATTAAGTGTGCAACTCACATAATAGTTAAGTGGCCGGAATATGGGCCTGATATGGTGACCGGAAATTTAGAGGGAAAGAAAGAGTGAGATGGCAGGTAGACAGAGAAATAGAGAAGGCGGGTAGAGAGAGAGAAAAGGTCGGTAAAGACAGAGAAAAAGAATAATTTTCTAGCCGTGTAGAGAGAGAGAAAGACAGAAAAGCGCGTTTTAGTCCCAATAGTTTTTGACTTTTCCAATGGATGTAAATACCAAAAAATAAATAAATGTTGGCTTTGAGAGTGTGATATTAAAAATATGAGAAAGTATAGAAAGAAACCATTTATTTTTTAAAGATGGTCACAATAATCACGACCATTGGATGTGAAATTGAGTGGCTTCAATTATTTCATTGACTAAGCTCAAACTTCAAAAGAAATTTTTTCGAACTTTGTGATACATCCAAGCTATCAAATTTCACATCAAATGGTTTTAAGGAATTGTGACTACCTTGTATCAAAAGTAAATGGTCTTATTGTATACAATCCCTAAAAATATTCGGGGTAGAAAGTTCATTTCGGGGTATCTATAATTTTCTAAGTTTATTTAGGAATTTTTTTCAGTCCGGTCCAAAAACAAAAAAGCAATTTGGTGCTTAGGCCAAT